>JAOTBA010046643.1:0-13658 GCA_025629845.1 Erythroxylum squamatum
ATCAAAACCAATCAATTCTTTTCTCATCAATTTCCTTAAAGCACAATAACATCTATAACACAATACATATACAAAAACACTCATTTCATACATCAACCTAAACATCTCCTTGCTGCAATTTGCTCAAACTAACCTTGCTCAAATAGAACATTAAACACAATCATTCAAATTCATAAATTGTCTTTTTCTTTACACAAGACTAATTCACCACAAAATCCTCACTTTACGCTATTTTATAATTAAAAAACCCACTAAAAGATCGGGGTCCAACACTTCTTTTGTCTTTTATGGCTCTACTCCTTTAAGCCACTTAACTCCTTCATCTAATTTAATTCTAACACTTCATTCTAACCTTTAATTCAACTTTCAATGCCCCATTCATCCTTGCTAATTTAAAGACTCAACTAAAAAAAAGAATTAAATCAAAATGAA
The DNA here is from genome assembly GCA_025629845.1 of Erythroxylum squamatum. Lineage (NCBI taxonomy): Eukaryota > Viridiplantae > Streptophyta > Magnoliopsida > Malpighiales > Erythroxylaceae > Erythroxylum > Erythroxylum squamatum. Next base: position 433 of record JAOTBA010046643.1, read on the forward strand.
GAATAAATAAATAAAAAATTTCGGGGCCCAACACTCACAATATGCTTGGCATGAACTTTGATAACTTCATACACTTCCATCACCATTCCAAACAATTCCCCACTGTAAATCATCTTTCTTATTCTTTTTTAACTTCTTTACAGCCTTAGGTGCAAGTTTTAATTTCCAACTATGTACAAATTGTCTCATCTCTGCATGCCTCATCATCACCATTATTCTGATTGTTTCTAGCATGCTTATAATTGGCCTATCTCTAGTTGCTAATATCTATCCATTGAATGTTTCACTCATGTTGTTATCAACAACTGGACATTTGGATTCAAAGGACTAGTAACATCGTGCCCATCTCTCCTTCAGATATTCAAGCAATGATGATACACATCAAGGTGTGATTTTGTATAATCTTTTCAACTGATCATTAAAATCTTCTACGTATGTTGAGCAAGCACAATTCCAAAATTGCTTTTCCAAGTCTTTTCCTTTGAAATTCATATGTCAATTATGGTATATGTGCCTTGCACACATACGATAAGTGGCATATGGTATTGTCTTCCACTACTTTAATCAATCCTTATAACAATAGAATAGATAAAGTTAATATATAGTTGATAAAATATAATATATTGATTAATCAATGAATAAAAAAATACCTTTTGCTAGTCCTTCACCACTACCCAACTCCAAGTTCGAAGCCAGCAAACTCATAAACAAGGTCCACGAATCAGTGTTCTCTACCTCGACAACTGCCCAAGCCAACAAATACATACCTCTATCCCCATCCCTCCCAACTGTATTCAATAGTTGACCTTGGAATTTAGTTTTCAAAAAATAGCCATCAATACCAAAGATGGGGCTCAAATGCCTCCATCCTCTTTTCATCGTATCAAAGCATATGTATAATCTTTTGAACTATAGAAAAGAGATAAAGTTGCATGAATTAATGAAATCATAAGAAATACATGTTTTAATTGTCATTGTTAATAACAAGTAAAACTTAATTTTGCATACCTATAACAAACTAGTTTCTTGATTTCTAGCCATCTTTAACTCAATTATTGATCCAAGATTACTATTCCTTAAATCATGAGGATATCCTTATAGTTTCGTATATTCATTCATATAATCACTTGCCCTTTCTTATCTCAATCTCCTCTTGGAAGCTTTACACATGCTTGGGTTGATAGATATATTGAGCTTTTCTTGACATTCTTTAACCATCTTCACCGTCAAGATACTAGGCTTCTCAAGTATTCTGTCCTTAAAATGCCTCATTAGGAACTTAGCGAAAACCAATTTGGTTTGTTTGTCATAAAACATCTATGCTCATCATTGTATGTCACCACTTTAAAGCACCCTTCATTCTTATCACAAACGACACACAACTCCTATGGGCATCCCTCAATACATCTCTCTCTCATCTTATATCTTTCACTTTTCTTAAACTTGACATTGTGCCCTGTCCACACTGCATAATTCATAACAAACTCTCTAAATTCTTTTGCAGAGTCAAAATCCATCCCCAATCTCCAATTTAGTTCAGAATTGGATGGATTATGTGCCTCATTGAACTACTTGATCTTTGCAATGCCTCAACATGATCTTCTTCGCTAGGATATTGATCTCTACTAATAGAACTACCAAAATCTATCGATTAAATTTCAACTGGTTCGTGATCATTGGGAATCTGAGTATGTATAAAACCATCGTCATGATCATTATCATCTTCATCCACCTTTACATCAACTCCTAAACCAACACCTCCAGTACTAACACCTTCTCCATCCTCTCCTCCAGATATAGGCAATATTTTAGGTGCAAATGATGGGGAGTCTACCATATGAGTTATATATACATCAATCCTTTAATGAATTTTTAGTTGAACGATAAGCCTTAGACAACTTTCATTTGAGTCAATCAACTTGAAACTCAATAAATTCAAAATTGGGTTCTCTATAATAGGCCTTATCGATTTGAAGGTATCCTAACTCCTTCCCCATCTCACATATTTTCTTATATCTAACAAAATCCAGGTCTATTTTATCAAAAATACTTGATTCCCCATACAACATATTTCAACTCTGGCCCTACAACAAAGTGTCCACCATAAAACAACCTTATGCTTCCATATTCAGCCATCATATACCTGTTCACAACAAATTTATAAAGGCAAGTGTATGAACAAAAAGCATACTTTAAAAATGATATTATCAATAATATAATGGATACTACATGCATAATTATACAATTAGAGGATAACGTAAGCAATTATTAAATCTACAAGTTGATAATGTATGGATTAATATGAAGAACTTCCAATAGATTGAAAACAAATCCAATTCTTAATCCTAAGTTGATAATGTTTGTAGAAGCATAGTCTAGACATAATCAACCTAATGTAGCTGCTAATTTGATAGGACTCGATACCATCCCACTTTAATAATCAAATTCAACTGTGGGAGGAGGCCACTTAATGAGTTAAATGAATATACCATACTAAAACAAAAGGAGATTATGTTTAATGAACTTAAGAAAAATTCTAGTGGATTTAAAGGGCTGGTAACAATTTCATAAGTGACCATATATAACATACATACTACATTGATTATAACAAGTCTGATTATATAAGGGAGGATGCTAAGTTTGACGCCTTATCAACTTTTCTAAATTGTGAAGATTATCTCTTGAAAAATAAGAGGAGCTAATGCTCTAACCAAGAAGTTTTTATTGAAAGATTTCATCCTTCAAAATAAACCTTATATGATAGGTTTTTCGAAGACCAGAATTAAAAGGAATAAATGCAACATATTATAGTTCTTACAGTCAAATTAGAGGCATATCACCAATTATAACTCTTGTCCTAATTGAAGGATCATTGTCTTATATAATGAGTTCGTTTTAGAAGTTAAAGACATTGTCACCTCTGACCAGCTCATTCACTTCTATGCTTTGGATAAAACTACCTTGAAGATTCTATACATCACTTTCATAAATGCTTATAACTACTATTTCCTAAGGACTTCTTCATGGAAGAAACTTGCAAAATTAATAGTGTTGGACCTTCAAAACTTTTCTTTAGGTTAAGCATGATTTAAATAATTTTGGGGTTTTGATAGATTTAATTTTTGGAGTTATAATTATGTCAAAGTTAGTGGGAATTTAAGTGCTAATGTAACAAGGATGTTCAAGGACAGTTTTGGGATATCACTTAAGCATAAATGAACATAAGCTTATAGGGAAGGGTAAAATGAACTTTTTGGACTCATTAAGGGTAGAAATGGAAGAAGAATATATTGCCTTGTTTGGTAAGAAGAGAAAAACGTGAATTGAAGGGAGAAAAAGAGTGAAAACGAAAATAGAAGAGAAGGAGAGAAGTTTTCGATGAAAGAAGAAAAGAAGAGAAATCAACTTTGCTAAGGTAGGTTAATTATCTCTTTTTCTTACTTTATTAAGGAAATGGGTTGTGTTGAGGATGAAGGAGTTAGAGAGAAAAGCGGTTTGTGTATAGAATGAAATTTTTGTGTTGGAAGAAGATGAGTTAGGAGAACCAAGTGATTTTAGAGTTTCTAAACCAGACCTTAGGTTTCCTAGCCTAGATGTTCTATGGGTAGGTTAGATTTGAGCTTAATTTGTGTGTGTTATCATTTTATGATTTCTTTGTTTTGAAGTTTATAAGTTATTGGAATGTTGTTCGAAGTTCGAATGAAACCTTGGTTGTATTAGGAAACCAAGGGAATCCTACCCAAGAGCAAGGGGAAAGGCAAGCTTGACTTGGATTTTTCCAAGCTAATTTGTGGGTAACATATTTATAGTTATAGTATAATTGGGCAAATTCTTGCCTATGTGTGTATGTTGAAATTGACTTGTTTAAAATTGACTTGTTTGTAAATGTTGAAAAATGCATGATGAAATATGATTTGTTATACCTCAAAAGATGTCATGACATTTGTATTAAATGAAAAGAAGACAAAGCATAAAGTATGAGCATATGAGAAAAAGAATATGTGCTTTTGTTTGGGCAAGATTGGAAACATTTTGTTCGTCACGTGCACATTGACAAGAGCCTTGTCCCAGCTGCCCGCTTGTGGCATATGAGCTCTGAAATTGGACTCATTCTATTCATGGGGTAAACTTAGGTTTCTCCATTATGTCCTCATGAAACCCTCGAGCCATTTGTTGTGCATTGCATCTTTAACTTGTCATGTATGCTGCAATTGAGTGTTATGTGCTATGAGTATTAAACTAAATTGAAGATTGCTTGAATTATTGAATAAAAGTGCATATATATATACATATGATTGAATTTGTGGTCAATTGACAATTGCTATAAATATATTAGCCACTGGTCTATATTGCTCACCCCACTATTGCCTCCTCAGGTGTAGATTGAGAAGGTTAGAAATCCTTGCAAGGCATCAGAAACTCCAAGATATTAGAAACTTTTGTAATTCAGTTAATTCGATAAAATTTCGAATAGCTTCATGAGCATGTAAACATTGAGCATTCTCTATAGGTTGCATTTTGTGTTAAGCCTTTGTTTATAATGCAAATTTGTAATTAAAGCTATGTATGAGCTTTTATGGTTTTGGCAAATGAGTTTAGAACTGAAAAGTCCCCATAAGTATGTGCATGTTTCTTCGGTAGTTGCACATTTCAAAAATCCAAGTCTCTCCTAGGTTTATAAATTGTATGCCAAATTCAGGGAAAAAACTGGATTAATTTAGACTAAATTTGCCAAAGTTTCCTTCTAGAAAGTTGTAGCTTATCTTTCTAGCTTTCCATCGGCATATAGTATGAAATATTTGGGCGTAGGAGTCAAAAGTTATGATCCTTAGAAGGGGAGGTGCTTAGGAGTATCAAGTGGTATCGTTTGTAAGGACATATCATCTTTGATGACGTCACATCGTCTGGGATGACGTCATATCATCTGTAAGGATGTATCGTCTGTAAGGACGTATCGTCTGTGATGACGTCACATCGTCTATAAGGATGTATCGTCTGTGGTGACATCATATTGTTTGTGATGACGTCATATCATCTTAAGAGTTGCATCGTCTTAAGTTGACTTTGCTTCGTCTTAAGTTGACTTAATTCGTCTATTGTTTAGCATTCGTCTGCTTTTTAGCATTCGTCTGCTTTTGGCGATTCATCTACTTTTTGGCATTCATTTGCTTTTTAGCATTCGTTTGATTTTGGGCATTCGTATGCTTTTTAGCATTCGTCTACTTTTGACCATTCGTCTGCTTTTTAGCATTCGTTTACTTTTGGCCATTCGTCTACTTTTGTCCATTCGTCTGCTTTTTGGCATTCGTTTGCTTTTGGTCATTCATCTGCTTTTGGCCATTCATCTGGTTTTTAGCATTCATCTACTTTTTAGCATTCGTCTGCTTTTTATCATTTGTTTGCTTTTCGCCATTCTCTGCTTTATGGAATTTGTCTGCTTTTTAGCATTCGTCTGCTTTTGGCCATTCGTCTGCTTTTTAGCATTTGTCTACTTTTGGCCATTCATCTGTTGTTTGGTATTCGTCTGCTTTTTAGCATTTGTCTGCTTTTGGCCATTCGTCTGCTTTTTAGAATTCGTCTGCTCTTTGACATGCGTCTGCTTTTTAGCATTCGTCTGCTTCTAGCCATTCGTCTGGTTTTTCGCATTCGTTTGTTTTTTGGCTTCATCTGTTTTCTGCTTCTTTTATAGTTGACCTTTCACTTCTTCTGTGCACTGCTCATCTTGTATCGTCTGGTCTAATTTTGACCAACTAGATGATAGAATCTGTTTTCAAGGTCTTCATATAAGTTGTAGATCTTCAAGTCTTCTTTCGAACAATCCACGAGATTGTTTAATCTGACGTCTACAGCAAAAGTTGATGCCTTTTGTCCCTAAAAAAGTTCAATAGGGTTAGAGACATGTCCTGTTTCAGTTAAATGTCTCCGAATGCTGGGCTCCGAAAGCGGATTCCAGCATTGTTTGGTATCAGAGCTTAGGTTTTTCTTAGGCTTAGAATGCATAGTAGGAGGAACTGTTATGTTATGTGATTGCTTGTTGCACTGTGAAGTGATTGAATTGCATTAAGTGATATGCATGTCATGCATACATGTAGGGATTAAGATTAAAATGAAATGTAAGCTAATAGCTAGTGTTTACATTGAAGGAGTAAGATGCCACCTCGTAGAAGGACACGAGGAGTATTGCAAGGATCGATTTCACCTGACTCTCTGCCAAGGGAGGAGAGTACTAATGAGTTTGTAGCACCAGGGAATGCTGAGGCTTTTGTTGGGCCTAATAGTGAGCCCGATCGACCACAGACGCGGGAGTCTCCTCTTCCACAGGAGAAAGTGCCTGCTCCATTGGATCCGAGGATGTTTCAGGCATTTGCTCAAGCCATGGGCCAGATGCCTCAATCTTCTGGTCTGACCCCAGCTAAGAAGGGGAAACAATTTGATAAGCTCAGGAAGTATAGGGTAGTGGATTTCTATGGAACTACGGATCCAGAAGAAGCCAAGACTTGGATGAGGAAGACCGAGAGGATACTGGATCAAATGGATTGTGAGGATGATGAGAAGGTTGTGTATGCTGCTAGCCTACTTCAGGGGGATGCCCTGCATTGGTGGGAGAGTGTGCCAGGGAGCTAGTTAAGACCGTCAGTACTTGGATGGAAGGACTTCTTAGCAGTGTTTAAGAAGAAGTACCTATCTAAGGTATATATTCAACAGAAGTAGAGAGAATTTCTTAGTCTCGCCTAGAGGGAAATGACGGTGAGCGAATATGAGCGTCGATTTACATAATTGGCCCGATATGTAGCTGAGCTAATGATGAGTGAGGCAGTTAAGTGCCGTAAGTACGAATCGGGGTTACACCTATCTATCAAAGAGAAAGTGGCGGTGCAAAATTTTTGTGATTTTCAATAGTTGAAGAGGTTTTGAGGGTAGAGAACATTGAGATTATCAAAAGTGCCGTGAACAAAAAGAGAAAGGGGAGAGAACAGTTCAAGAGGGGAGGTGGTACTCTTATGCCTAAGAGGAGTACTAGGACTTTCCCTATGTAGTCTGAGGAGAGGAGCAGTGGTGCAAGTAGGCCTAAACTGATGAGGACTCCTACTATTTCTCATCAAGCCTCAACGGTGGGAGGCAGTAGAAGGGATGAAGGGGACAAGTCATCCGTCCCTAAGTATGACCATTGTGGTAAGTTCTATGGAGGGGAATGCTACAGGCTGATTAGAGCTTGTTTCAAGTGTGGAGAGAAAGGAAACATGGCAAGAGAGTGTCCAAAGTATGCAAGAAGAGAAGGAACACAGGTACAAGATTCAAAGAGGACTGAGACCATGGGGCATAAGACTACAGCTGAAGGGGGTAGCTCTGATGCAGCTAGGGCGGTGAATCCTCCAGGAAGACCAAGGGCGCAAGCACCAGCTAGAGTGTTTGCAATGACCATGGAGGATGCAAAAACTGCTCCAGAAGTTGTGATTGGTATGATTAAATTATTTGAAGATGATGTAATTGTTTTGATTGATCTAGGCTCTACCCATTCTTTTGTTTCATTGGGTAGAGCTATGTATGATAGGGATTTGATCCTGTTGGATGCTCCTTTGACAATGAGTACTCCAACTGGCTAGTATATCATGATTAGTCAAGTTTATAGAAACTGTGAGATACATATAGGAGGAGAACAATTAGTGGTGAATCTAATGTCATTAAAGATGGGAGGATTAGATGTGATTTTGGGTATGGACACCTTGGAGAAGTATGATGCCAACTTAGAATGCAAACGAAAGACAGTGAAGTTCGAGTTGGATAATGGAAGAAAGGTGGTATTTTTGGGAGACAGAAAAGTCAATACACCTCGGATTGTTTCGGCTTTGATAGCACAGAAAATGATGAGGAAAGGATGTGAGGCATTTTTGGCCTACGTGGTAGACACGAAGGCAGATAGAGGGAAGTTAGGAGATATACCAGTGGTTATGGAATTCTCGGATGTCTTTCCCAACGAGTTACCAGGACTACCGCCACCTAGGGAAATTGAATTTCCCATTAAGCTTCTTTCGGGCACAATGCCAATTTGGGTTCCGCCTTATAGAATGGCTCTAGTGGAATTGAAGGAGCTTAAAGAGCAATTGGAAGATTTGTTGGAGAAAGGTTATATTAGGCCGAGCTCTTCACCTTAGGGAGCTTCGGTCCTTTTTGTGAAGAAGAAAGATGGATCATTGCGAATGTGTGTGAATTATAGGAAGCTCAAAGAATAGATATTCGCTTTGACGCATAGATGACTTATTTGATTAGTTACAAGGGGCAAGGGTCTTTTCGAAGATAGATTTGAGATCAGGTTACCATCAGTTAAGGATAAGGGAGCCAGATGTGTTAAAGACTACTTTTAGAACATGATATGGCCACTTTGAGTTCTTGGTCATGCCTTTTGGGTTGACAAATGCACCTGCAGCTTTCATGGATTTGATGAATAGAGTTTTTAGGCCTTTCTTAGACCAATTATTGTCTTTATTGATGATATTTTGGTCTATTCTAAGAGTAATAAGGAGCATGAGAAATATTAAAGAATTTCTTTGGAGACATTGAGGAAGAATGAGTTGTATGCCAAATTCGATAAATGTGAATTTTGGCTAAAAGAAGTGACATTTCTGGGACATGTGATTTCAGAGCAAGGAGTACATGTGGATCTGAGGAAGATAGAAGCAGTTGTGAAATGGGAAGCACCTAAGAATGTAGCTGAAGTGAGAAGTTTTGTGGGATTGGCCAGGTATTGCAGAAGGTTTGTGGAAGGCTTTTCTATAATAGCAGCTTTACTTTCCAAATTGACAAGAAAGAATGAGAAATGTGTATGGACAGAGGAGTGCCAGGGAAGTTTTGAGGAATTGAAGAACAAGCTTATAACTGCACCGGTTTTGACCTTGCTTTCGGGTAGTGACAGATATACAGTTTATAATGATGCCTCAAGGAAAGGATTAGGTTGTGTGTTGGTGCAAGGAGATAAAGTGATTGCTTATGCTTCTAGGCAATTAAAGCCTTATGAGATGAATTATCCTACGCATAACTTGGAGTTAGCGGCCATAATTTTTGCATTGAAGATTTGGAGACATTACTTGTATGGAGTCACTACCAGGGTATTTACAGACCATAAGAGTCTTAAATATCTGATGAGCCAAAAGAAGTTGAATTTGAGATAAAGAAGGTGGTTAGAACTGTTGAAAGATTATGATTTGATGATAGACTACCATCCAGGGAAAGCTAATGTAGTAGCGGATGCATTAGGTAGGAAATCAACTATGGCATATATGGAGACAGTGTATCTTCCTTTGTTGGAGGAATTAGCCAAACTTAATGTAACATTGAGGCAAGTCGAGTCAAATTATATATTGGCTAACTTTAGAGTGAGGCCAGTATTGAATGAGAAGATTAAGAGATTGTAGGAACAAGATGAGTATTTGAGCATGCTCCGGGAAGAGATTAAAAGGGGTAAAGCTTCTGAAGTAGAGATTAGAGAAGATGGATTGATGGTGGTAGATAACAGATTGTGTATTCCAAACATGTGGGAATTGAAAGATGAGATTCTTGATGAGGCATACAATGCGCCTTATGCTATGCACCCAGGAAGTACAAGAATGTATACGGATTTGAAAGAGCATTTCTGGTAGAAAGGAATGAAGAAAGAAGTTGCAGAGTATGCTAAAAGATGCTTAGTGTGTCAGCAAGTTATAGCTGAACACCAGGCACCTTCAGGCAAACTTAGACCTCTTCCGATTTTGGAATGGAAATAGGAGAAAATTTTAATGGATTTCTTGATGGGACTGCTGAGGACTAGCAGAAAGAACGATGCAGTATGCGTGATTGTGGACAGGCTAACCAAGTCCGTGCATTTCTTGCCAATTAAGCAGACTGATATTTGAATGCTTTGGCCAAGAAATATGTAGATGAAATAATCAGATTTCATGGGATTCCAAGTTCGATAGTCTCAGATAGAGATCCCAGGTTCACCTCCAAATTTTGTGAAAGCTTACAGGAGGCTTTGGAAACTAAGTTGCACTTTAGTACAGCTTTCCATCAACAAACTGATGGACAATCGGAGAGGACGATCCAGACATTGGAGGCAATCTTAAGAGCTTGTGTTATAGACTTCAAAGGTTCATGGGATGATCATTTACCTTTAATCGAGTTTGCTTATAATAATTCCTATCGCTCGGGAATTCAGATGGCACCTTATGAAGCTTTATATGGTAGAAGGTGCAAAACTCCAATTTGTTGGGATGAGGAAGGTGAAAGGAGACTTGTAGGACCTGAGTTGGTGCAAGTCACAGTTGATAACATTAAGTTGGTGAAACAGAGACTTAAAGCAGCTCAAGACAGAATGAAGAGCTACGCGGATGTACATAGAAAAGAGATGGAATTTGAAGTTGGAGATAAAGTGTTTCTTAGAGCTTCTACATGGAAAGGAGTTCTGAGATTTGGTAAGAAGGGCAAGCTTAGTCCAAGATACATAGGCCTTTATGAGATCATTGAGAATATTGGGTCTTTAGCCTATAAGTTAGCTTTGCCACCGGAGTTGTCTGAGATTCACAATGTTTTCTATGTATCGATGTTGCAGAAGTATCGGTCTAATCCTTCACACATAGTTCAACCTTTAGAAGTTCAGTTGAGAGAGGATTTGACTTACGAAGAACAACCAGTGGAGATTTTAGATTCGGAGGAAAAAGTTTTAAGAAACAAGATTGTGAAGCTGGTTAAGGTTTTATGGAAGAACCATTCAATGGAAAAGGCCACATGGGAACCTTTGGCCATGAGGGAGAAGTATCCACACCTCTTCAATGTCTCAGGTAAAAATTTCGAGGACGAAATTCTTTAAGGGGGGAGAGTTGTTGGACCCTGAAAATTTTTCTTTAGGTTAAGCATGATTTAAAATAATTTTGGGGTTTTGATAGATTTAATTTTTGGAGTTATAATTATGTCAAAGTTAGTGGGAATTTAAGTGTTAATGTAACAAGGATGTTCAAGGACATTTTTGGGAGATCACTTAAGCATAAAAAACATAAGCTTATAGGGAAGGGTAAAATGGACTTTTTGGACTCATTAAGGGTAGAAACGGAAGAAGATTATATTACCTTGCTTGGTAAGAAGAGAAAAACGTGAATTGAAGGGAGAAAAAGAGTGAAAAACAAAAATAGGAGAGAAGGAGAGAAGTTTTCGGTGAAAGAAGAAAAGAATAGAAATTAACTTTGTTAAGGTAGGTTAATCATCTCTTTTCCTTGGAAATGGGTTGTGTTGAGGATGTAGGAGTTAGAGAGAAAAGGGCTTTGTGTAGAGAATGAAAGGTTTGTGTTGCAAGAAGATGAGTTAGGAGAACCAAGTGATTCTAGGGTTTCTAAACCAGACCTTAAGTTTTCTAACCTAGATGTTCTATGAGTAGGTTAGATTTGAGCTTAATTTGTGTATGTTTTCATTTTGTGATTTCTTTGTTTTGAAGTTTATGAGTTATTAGAATGTTGTTTGAATGAAACCTTGGTTGTTTTAGGAAACCGAGGAAATCCTACCCAAGAGCAAGGGGAAAGGCAAGCTTGACATGGATTTTCGCAAGCTAATTTTGGGTAACATATTTATGGTTATAGTGTAATTGGGAAAATTCTTCCCTATGTGTGTATGTTGAAATTGACTTGTTTGAAATCGGCTTGTTTGTAAATGTTGAAAAATGCATGATGAAATATGATTTGTTATACCTCAAAAGAGGTCATGGCTTTTGTATTAAATGATTAGAAGACAAAGCATAAAGTATGAGCATATGAGAAAACGAATATGTGCTTTTGTTTGGGCGAGAGTGGAACCATTCTTTTTGTCACATGCACGTTGACAAGAGCCTTCTACTGGCTGCCCGCTTGTGGCATATGAGCTCCAAAATTGGACTCATTCTGTTCATGAGGTAAACTTAGGTTTCTCCATTTTGTCCTCATGGAACCCTCGAGCAATTTGTTGTGCATTGCATCTTCAACTTGTCATGTATGCTGCAACTGAGTGTTATGTGCTATGAGTGTTAAACTAAATTGAAGAATGCTTGAATTATTAAATATAAGTGTATATTTATATACATATGCTTAAATTTGTGGTCAATTGCCAATGGCTATAAATATATTAGCCACTGAGTTGTGTTGCTTACCCCACTATTCCCTCCTCAGGTGCAGATTGAGAAGGTTAGAAATCCTTGCAAGGCATTGGAAACTCCAAGATATTAGAAAATGTTGTAATTCAGTTGGTTCAATAAAATTTCGGATAGCTTCATAAACATGCAAACATTGAGCATCCTCTATAGGTTGCATTTTGTGTTAAGCCTTTGTTTAATGTAAATTTGTAATTAAAGCTATGTATGAGCTTTTGTGGTTTTGGCAAATGAGTTTAGAACTGAAAAGTCCCCATATGTATATGCATGTTTCTTCGGTAGTTGTACATTTCAAAAATCCAAGTCTATCCTAGGAGTAGAAATTGTGTGCTGAATTCAGGAGAAAAACTAGACTAATTTAGACCAAATTAGTCAAAGTTGCCTTCTGGAAAGTTGTAGCTTATCTTTCTAGCTTTCCATCGATATATAGTATGAAATATTTGGGCATAGGAGTCAAAAGTTATGGTCCTTAGAAGGGGAGATGCTTAGGAGTATTAAGTGATATCGTCTGTAAGGACGTATCGTCTATGATGATGTCACATCGTCTGTGATGATGTCATATCGTCTGTAAGGATGTATCATCTGTAAGGAAGTATCGTCTGTGATGACGTCACATCGTCTGTAAGGATGTATCGTCTGTGGTGACATCATATCATCTGTGATAACGTCATATCGTTTGTGATGATTTCACATCCTCTGTGATGATGTCATATCGTCTGTAAGGATGTATTGTCTGTAAGGACGTATCGTCTGTGATGATGTCATATCGTTTGTAAGGATGTATCATTTGTAAGGACGTATGGTCTGTGGTGACGTCATGTTATATCCCAAACTTTGCTATTAAATGAAAAATTGTTGGCGGTTAATTTTTATGTAAAGAAAAGGAGAATTCTTGAGTTTGAAATGAAATAGAAAAGATGGTTTAGGTACAAAATGGGCTAGATGTGAAATGTTGGAAGTTAAAAGCTGGAAAATGTAATTGAAACATATTCATTGAGTATGCTTTGGTGTTTTAGCCATAACTTTTGCTCTAGTTATCCAAATGAGATGATTCTTAATTTGGATTAAACTAGAGAGATAAGGC
>JAOTBA010046749.1:0-13646 GCA_025629845.1 Erythroxylum squamatum
TGATTGACTTATCAATGTTTGTCCAATGAGATATTTAGGCTTGATAGTGATATTGAATGAGCCTAATTGAAGTAGGACTGAGCTATTAATGTAAGAAGAGTGTATTAGGTGTTAAGGAATGATTCAAAGATCATGTGAATTGATTTTGAGACGAGTATTAAGGAAATGTACCTAGGAATGTCATTGAATATGCATTGTACATATTTCATATACATATATGTGCATCAATAAACACTTATACAATTGTGTAAAATTGTGATATGTGTATGTATTGCATGATATAGAGGAGCAATTGGAACGTCAATATCCAGACGTTGCTGGAACTTCGAGGCAATAGCTTCGGGAGCAAACTGTAAGTAACCTAGACGGTCTCACTCAATTAATTGTTTGTTTTATATCATGTTTAAATTAGCGAATGAATGTGATTTGATTGTGTTGATTCCGGACAATGAAGGTCCTAGGCTTCTGATAAATGAATGTGATATTGAAGTGCTACTTGTATGTGAATGAGAAGAAATAAATATTTTCTTAACGATTTTTGTTGAATGCCGAACCTAAGGTCTGATGATAAACGTGATTTGAATGTGAATGTGAAATCATAAGATGGACTGAGAATATGAGAATGTGAAGCATCCATTACATGAATGCATGAAAGATAAAGGCAATTGTGACCGGAGTCGCCAGTGTAAAGAGCTTAAAGCTTAGACTATGATCAGAGCCTCAGGCTCAGTTGTGAATGTACTCAGTATCCACTAAGGGATATGGGACATTATTTGATACATCTCGGTATTCACTAAGGGATATGGGCTAGAAAAAGGGAACTCGATCACAACGATAATAATAAAAGAAAGTGAGTCTCACGAACATTGCATATACATTTTAACACGTATGTTTTACTAATTAAATTGTATTGCTGCCTTGTGCCGAATGAGAATGTGAAATGTGATACTTTGTGCATATGCAAAGATGTGAATTATATGCTACGTATATTGATGTGATGCATGAATTGAGTGAACCATCAATGATGGTTATCTTATTGAGTTCACAAGACTTACCAAAATTGCACGTTGATTTTTCAAGACCGAGAGAGGACATTAGCTATTGAAAGATGCTACAAAAAGTATATTCTTGTACTTTTGGGAAAAGATATGGCTCAAAGGTCGGTCAGTTAGGATTGAAGGATTAGTTAGACATTTTGTGTATTTCCTCTTACATTTAGCATATTTTGTATTAGGATATGAAGATGTACATGTATGGATATTCGAAAGTTACAATGTATTTTACGTTCGGATTTATGGAATGAATGAGGAAGTTTGGTTTTAAATTATTGTGTTTCCTTGAGGATGTCTTATAGGAGAATAAAGAATGATGATGACATGTTTAAGTGAGATTTATAATTGCTCTAACACGCCCTTATTATAAGGTATGTATTGGAATGTCCTTAGGGTGTTCCAGTTCATACTTTATGATAGTGGGGGTGTTACAGTTTATATGTGACCTTCATGACACATACATCTTGACTTTGCTTTGATTTTCTATTTCAGACCACATTTTTATCACATGTAATAACCTGGAAATGATATAGGCACTCTTTGTTTCACAAGTTACATTAGCCAAATAACCTACTTTTTATATGAACTTTCCTTTTGTTAAACCCTCTTGAGCTTTATTTGTCTTTTCTTTTTGTGTTAACCACATTACATGCGTTAAACTTAACCAAATTTCCTACCCAAGCCTTAACGCTAGTGGACAATTTTTTGATTGTTGATGATTGTGGATGCACAAAAGTATAAGTGTACCGTGTGCATATATGTGGGTTGTTTATAATCATTGAAATGTCATTTTATGTCTTGTCAAGAAATTCTAATGTTAATGTAGCTTCTTTCAATTTTTATTAAAAGAAAAGAAAAGAAAAGAAAAGAAACGTTTAAATAAAGTTGTCAGGGAGAAATGCAATTATTTTCAAAAGTTATTCATGATTAATTTCTCCTCCAAAAGTTGTATGGAATGGGTGACTTGAGTATAATGCATATGAGGTAGATGTTGCTTTGAAGGATCACTCCTTATAGTTTCAAGATATTATTATCATCAATTTTTATAAGTGATTCCTTCTAATTCCTTATGCTTCATGTGGTTTATGTTGTGAGAGCTTTAATTTGAGTTGAAACATAGTTTTTGCATTCATCATAGCTGATGGTACCTAGTTTTAAGTGAATGTTCATTTTTGCACTTGATGTTACATTGAGTGTTACTTTTGCTTCACTAGCTTTGATGAATTTTATGCTACATTACCCAAATACATCTCACCTCAACCCTTGCCCACATTACAACCTTTGAAAAGTCTTTTGATTCATGATTGTGCATGTGAATCTTAGTGGTGTAGAAACGAAATGATTTGCAAAGTCGTAGAATGTCATGATCATGAATGGTGTTTGAGTGTACCTATGGATCAATGTTATTTACACACACACTTTGTCCAAATCTGTCATTAAATTGCTCAGTTTCTAAAGGGAATGATGGTTGATTGATCATGAGTACAGGCATTGAATGTTGAATTCTTGTCATGGTTTTAAAAGTTATTCCTCTTTTCTTATGACTATTTGTTCTTGGGAAATATAGAAAATGAATAATTATTTTGGCTTGTGAACTTGATTTGATGATTTGCTCGATGATAGTCAAAAGTTAAGTATAGGAGAACTTGATATGTGCTTAATTGTTAATACATTTATTCCATAACACTTAATGATTAATGTTTTAAAATGCTTAAGACATTCACTTTAGTTCATATTCAGTTTTAGGTACAATTCGAAAGGATAATTGTTAAAGTGAGTTAAAGCACACTCGTTAAGCCATCTTCTTGAGATTTACATTCAATAGTCTTCATAGAACAAGAAGGAGAAGAATTAGAGAGAATAGGAGACAAGAAATGCATAAGATGAAGATAATATGTTGCAGAAAAGGCCATGACCAAAGTCATGCCCATGACAATTATGCCATGGCTGTGACCACCAAAGTCACGGTCGTGACCAGCGTGGTCACACTCATGACACAAAGCTCACGGCTGTGAGCTTCGATGAGGTCATTCACAGCTGTGATTCAAAGGCTCACGGCTATGACTTTTGCCACGTGTCTACCTAAAACCTAATTTTTCACTATAAATACAACGTGTTGACGACAAAAACAATGAGAATCATGATAAATCATTTCGGGACACAAATGAGGGGTAGAGCACGACTCCCTTGGAGACCAATGGAGGGCTAGGCTTTCCCAACTCGGTTCGGAGGTGAAATCGACTTCAAAGAATACAATTAAGCGTATTTACATGGTGTTTGTTGTTCTTACTCTCTCTAGGGTTTGTTTAAGTTATCCTTTACGTATGGATTAAGGTTTATGAATGATCGTAATATCGTTATTATTAGATTATTTATGTATGAACTCATTACTAGAATCTTGAATATAATACGTAATGGTTGTGTTTCTGATTCATTTATAGCAATTAGTGGTGTCGAATCACTGGGGATAACGTAACCGTGATTAAATGACTAGAGCTTATGTTGTTGCCTTGATTAATCTATTTTCTAACTCGTTATTTGACTATCCAATTAAATCTATAGAGCTTTTTCTAGGTTGTTCCATAGTTAGGTTCGATTAAATAGCTTATTTTAATTGAATATGTCCTAAGGAAAAATTGAGGTTAACAAAGCTTATTATTAAGCAACAATTAATAGTTATTAGGAGAGGTGTAAGAATAATAATTTAATAAAGTATGTTTAATATCTAAGCTGAAATTGAACCAAAGAACCGGATCCTTAACGCATTTATCAGTTTTATGATTTTTATGTTATTTTCTTTAATTTGATTTCGTTAGTTTACTTTCATTTTAGTTTCTTAGTTGAAAACTAACAAAACCCCCTAATTTAAACACCAATTATTTTCTTTACAAAAGCTTTACACATTTCTCTGTAAAATCGACCTAGACTCATCAATCGCTATAATTTTTAGTCTAATTATTTTGTTTAATTTTACGAAGCGCTACTAAGAGTCCATACCATTCAAAATTTTCTTTTTCTTGCCAAGTTAACTAACGTCACAAGCTTTATGATATGCAATCCAAAGTGACCGCAAGACTGACTTCTGAAGATAAATCCTGAATTACAAGCAAAAAGTAGCATCGATGCCATTTCCTTCCTGATAAGGGAATTTTTAGAATTAAAACTCTTAAGGCGCCAAAGAATCACTGTATGACCAAGAAAGACAAATCTTCTTTAAATAAAGAGTTTTGTACAAGAATAACATCATTGATGATATCTCATTTAATAGAAATCTTACTCTTCATCCAAATGAAACCCTTGCATGATATCTAATCGACTTCAAAGCTACGTAATGTCTTCATCAAAATCAACGCTTCATTCCGATTAGACTTCTCATTGTATGAACATTATCAAGGAGGAGCTCTGCCCTCGAATAGATACATGTCAAAGGGCATCATTGAAACCAAAATTTAAAGCTTCAGGTTAACAAATTCTGAAAAATCCATGTTGTCCCTAGGCCAATATCACAACGCTGTCATTTCAAGTCAAGAGTATCAATAAAATAAGTTTAGCTACTAAACTTACAAAGTACAAACACATACAAGAGGAAACAGAAGCATTACCTGAACAATAGGAGACTCTAAAACCCATCGACTTTGATAAATATAGAATAGCCCATACACCAATACAAAAATAAAGCCTCTAAACCCCACTCTTCCAATAAGCTTCACTACCCTATCCTCTTCCACCAAGCTACAGCCACATAATGACACTAGCGAAATCAATCCTAAAACAGCTGCCGTCGTAAAAAACAATACAAACCCAGCTAAAACCTTAATCTGGCGACAAAAATCAGCAGATGACAAGGACTCTCCTCGGGTGACAAATAGCAATCAAAGGAGAGCAATTACTAGATGCAGCAGATAAGCGAAATGTAAGGGTTTTGGCAATGACGCAGCGACGAGCGCGGTAGAGAAGAGGAGCAGAGACAACTCAAAACTAAGAAAGTGAGAAGAGATGCAAAAAAACAAGTAAAGAAGTGAACCTTACTGTTGCCGAGAGAGGAATTTGTAGCAAAAGACACAAAAGTGAAGGTCTTGAAGAGAAAGTAAACAACAGTAAAAGGTATTGATTGTCATATCAGAAACCCCAAAGATAGGTTCTTGACCACCGTTTCTGGGGGCGAAGGCGGTTGAGGACCAGACATTGATGGATTTTGACCCTTTTCAAATGAGTACTTTGGAAATCTAGCAGATTGGTGTAGCTGAAGCTAAAGTACCCACATTTGTGGGGGGAGCTTTCAAGAACAAAGATGGGGTTTTGGGGGATTTTAGTGATTCCAGCTCTTATAAGTCTTAACGGTCAACACTCAAGTCTTGTTGAAGAAGCAGGAAATGCTCCTAAGCTAGTCTTAGGATTGGGCAAGAAAGCCCAAGATGAAGGTGTTTATAGGCTTTGCAATGGCTCGGATGAGACCAGATTTTCTACTCTAAAATTGGCATGAAAATAATTAATCGAATCTGGGTTCGATCAAAAATTTGATGGGATTTGAAGTTTTTAGTTCGAGCTCGATTTCAAATTTGATTAAATTTAGATAGTCTAAATTCTGATCAAGTCAGGTTAAATTTACTTATTTTTATATAAATTTTGAAAATGACATTATTTTGTTTAAAATGGTAAATTTTTCATTTGATATATTCAAACTTTAAATCGATTAATAGGTCAAAACTAAAAAGTAAAAAATGAATCCAAAACTAATTAACTTGGATTAAATCTATTAATAGGTTAAGAGTTTTGCTTAATATTTTGGAACAAGATTTTTATTATATTTAAAATTTTATTACATTGATTTTTATTTTGATGAAATTTCAAATTTATGTTTAGCAAATATCTATCGATATGTAAAATATTACTTTTAGATTATCAATATATGTAGTTTGAATATTTTATAAGAAAATATTTAAATTTGTTTGCAAATAATAATATTAAAGAAATAACCGTGACAAGTAATTTCTAGCCCCTAAAATTTATACAATAATGATAAAATTAATCATTAAAGTTGTTAATTTTAATATGTTGTTATAACAAGAAATAGTTATCATTAATTTGTTACGTTTATATTGACAATAACCTTTATAACAAAAAGTTGATGATCAAGTGACAACAAAATTTCTTGTCACAAAAATTACGAATAGTAGTGACCATAGTGATGATAGTTTCGTTTTTGTGACAATATTAAGTAAATACTAACTAATTGAATTTTTATTGAAAAAAGTTTTCTCACAAAATGTAAAATATCTTGTAACAATAAATCGTTTCGTCACAGCAAGAGAAAAATATTAGTGGCCAAATTATGTGTTGTCACAACAAATAGAAAATATTAGTGACCAATATATGTTTTATCACAATTACAATTCATTCTTGCCAAAATTACTTTGGCTCCAAATTGCATATGCTTTTAGTGACATAACTTAGTGATAGTAGAAATTTTGACACTATTAATATATTAATAATGACAATTTAACTGTGAAAGATACTAAATTATCACAATTGTCATCATAGTAGTGATAAAAAAAGAATCACTACAATTAACCCAAATAATAGTGCCAATAAATTGATGAAATAATAGTTACTCATAAAAAAGTTGTCACTAACTATCTTAACTATTGTAGTGATTTGAATTATAATAAAAATAACAAATTTTAATTCTTAATTAAACACCTAGCCAAAAAACGATATGATATGTCTAATGATTTGAACTCAACTTAATGTCAATGTAAAGAATTAATAAGATTGCACCTAATTTTTCATTGTGCTAAACATATCATAAAAAAGAACAATTTTATTCATATAAAGGAAAACATAATCCAACAAGAATCATTATCTCTTCCTATATAAATTATTTGAATTATAAGTTCTTTATGATATGAAACTAAAATTGATTTTACCTACTTTGTAATTGTGAGAATTATTGATATTATACTACATATTATTGAATCGGTGACCCACAAATTTTTTCAAAACTTAAGATTCATTAAATAACAACAATTGATAATTCTTGAACTTGTAGCATTGAATAATAAAAAAAGTTGTAACTGATATTAAGTGTCGATAAGTATCAATGGTATTGATAATAATATTTTAAAATCATGAGGATTTATTTTAATCAAAAATTGTAATAATTAAAAATAAACATTTTAATTAGTAATTTGGTTAATAAATGAACATGTTTTTAACATTTTGTTTCAATACACAAACAACTTTATTTTATAAATAGTTATTTTAAAAACAATTAGATATTATGCGAAAAGGTTTATAATAATATGATGTTTAATGAATAAAAAGAGAAAGAAGAAAAGTAAATGTTAGGATAGGCTATGCTGGAATTTGCATTGAGGTCAAAACTTGCAAGCACTACAAGAAAAATAGAGTTTAGCGATAGAAATTACCGACAGAATATGAAGGTTTTCCGTCGATAAGCTAAGTTAGCGATGAAATTTACCGATGGAATAAGTCGTCGGAGAAACAGTCGTAGGTAATAATTGGCAATGGAGTGCAGATTTTCCGTCGCAAACTTACCGATAATTTCTTCGCTATCGATAAATTTAGAGATAGAAGATCTGTTTCGGTCGGTAAATTCAGGGACAGACAAGTCATTTCTGTTAGTAAACTTACCTACGGATACCCAAATCCATCGGTGAATTCACAACTAACTTTACCGACAGATATTGATGGCCCGTCGGTAAATTTAGTACATTTTGCCGATGGAGTTTGGTTGTCCATCGGTAAATTCGCTACATTTTACTGACGGATTTTGTTTTTCCATCTATAAATTTGATGATATTGTTTTTTAATTTTTTCTGTATTTAATTTTATTTGATAATGTTATGATTGATGTATAATTTATACAGTTATCAGTTATCTATTGATAATATTTTGATTTGTTTCTACATTTAGTTCATTAAAACAAAAAAAGATTGATAATATAAAGTAAAAATTATCTTAATTGATAATAAAAATTATTATCTACAACAATAAGTATTTAATTCATACAAAATAACTACAATCACGCTACTCATTTAGATGTGGACCGCCTACTAGATGTTGTTGTACTGAATGTGGAGGACTGCTAATAACCTGTGTTCGCAAATGAACTCAAGCCAAAGATCCTTTTACGACAGTCCCTACCACCTATTGCATGAAAATAGGTTTGACTTTCATCAACATTTTTAGATTGTCGTTGAATGCTTTCTTGTATTTGGTCATATCAGAAGGCAATGTTTATGTTAAAAAGTGATAATTATTAAGCATTGATATTAAATCATAAATTTCACATACATTTAGTTCTCTACATCCGGTGATGAAGGCCACACCGTCATGTTTCTTAGTGTAAATGTGCAAAAAGAGCTAAAGGGTGTAGGCTTCCTGCTTATAGACTTTTCTTGCATCAGAATAAAATTTTATAAGTGAACTACATTTAACAAAAATTTTGAAAAATTTTCCTCTATTTTTATGATATTACCCCCTATTGAACCAAGAAATTAACTCAATAACACATTCATATATGGCACCAGACATTTATAACATTATCATTCCCCATAATGCACATATTTTCATTCCAAAATTTACACATCAAATTAAATTGAAAAACATCAAAGTAAAAAAAAATCAGAATATAATTGTAAAGTGTAGATACTTACAAGTCTTTTTGCATACTCGTTGTGGGTAATAGATCCTACAATGTGTATGGAAAGACTCTTTTCTCCTTGTCCTCCACGCCTGTTAGTAAAATTACACTCTGAATACTGCTGCCAACAACTTCATATTTCTTCAGAAATATAAGGAGGTCGTACACCAGTCTTATATATCGCAACAAAGTCTTTATAACAATTTCAGAAATATATTTTATTGAATATCCCAGAAATATAACAATTTCAATTCAATATGTAACAACATATTGTTGATTCAGTAATTGATTTATTGAATATAATATTTTATTACAAACACAAATTAATCGCTATCAGCACTAAATTGAAATCAAAATCACCATCTTCTTCTTTTTTATGAAGAATTAGAATCAAACTCAGGCTCCTCTTCAGATCTCTCACCCTCCTTTTCCTCTCCTGATGAAATTTCAACATATTCATTATTTGGATCGTTCAAAGGTTCATTCTCGTCATAATTTCATAAACATCTTCCTGAAACACTTCATTTTCAATTCTCTGTTCTCCTTTTCTATGTGATTCAAAAACACCTTTAGGTTTAACTATGCAAACGACCAACCAATCTGACTTATCTCGTTGTAAGCTAGGAAAGGGGACATAATACACCTGGATCACTTGCATCGCCAACATGAAAGGTTCAAATTATCTATATCTCATTCGTTGGTTGATTTCAACTAGATTGTATCGGCTATACACTTTTGTACCAATATTAGGAGTTAAATCATACCAGTCACACTTAAATATCACACTCCGGTTTATTGGTAATGCAAGGTACTCAATTCTAAGTATCTCAATAATTTTACTATAGTAATCCATCAATTCTCCCTGTATGCAAAATCCACTATTTACTGTTTTCATGCTATGGCCATGATATTCTGTATGATATTTGTATTCATTAAGAAAATACACTGGATAAGATTTAGCAGTTCACAAAGGTCCTTTCGCAAGATCACATATGAACTTGTTCTCTATTGGATTTTCTAAGGCCTACACAAAAGAAATTATCATATTAAATATTATAATGTCATTTGAACACTTTAATCTTATAATTCAATCATTTCAATAATTGTAAGTGAAAACTTACATATTTCTCGAACCATTGAGGAAAGTATTTTCCAACTTCTTTAATGATATCATCCTGTGTTTTCTCGGGCATTAGCTCACGTAACCATTCCTCGTATAATCTAAAAACATTATTATGTATTTTAGTTGCGAATAACACTAACTTTCAAAACCCAAATACTCAATTTCAAAATCAACTTCTACTTACTACATGAAAGGTTGAACCTCTTGACAATTTAATAAAATGTAACCACGGGCAACCTCTATTTCTTCTTCTGTTAACATTTTTCTTGTTGAACATCCATATGTTCATCTAAGATATGTGAAAATGGATAAGTTACCATCAGCATCACCCGTTCCTTCCCCATCGTCAATACGATGAACTTTCCTTTCTCTTATGTGAACACACGGCTCAAAATAATGTGAACAAAATATACTTGCTTCCTCCACTAAATAAGCATTATATATCAAACCTTCAACTCTAGCCTTATTTTTGACATTTTTCTTCAAGTGATGCAAATACCTACATTAGCAAATAGGGTTATTACAAATCTATTATTAAAACATGGTATTACTTTAATTTAAATATTAACTATAATTACCACTTAAATGGATATATCCATCGATATTGAATTGGACTTGCAAGTTTAGCCTCTTGTGCTAAATGAACAAGTAGATGCTCCATACAATCAAAGATGTTCCAACATGTTTCGGCCCATTTGGAAGATAAAATGCATAAAAATCATTGCCATAATAAGGACAAGCCAATTTCCCTGCTATGCTTCATCTTAACAATTGATTTAAACTATGGTACGTGGCGTTGATTACACCTGTGAATCAAGAAATCAAGTTCTCATTGTGGCTTCTAGGCTAGTGAAAATTTTCACCGATAAGCCTCACGGTAGCTGCATCAAGGGCTTCCAGCATATATATCGTCTTAGGGGTTTATTATGTAAAGAACTGTCATGTCTATTAAACCTATGAATTTCTTATGTTAATACTTAGTTTGAATTAATCACATTGAAGTTGAAGGATTTATGTTTTAATTAATCACCTACAATTGATTTCAGTACTATGGTACGTGGCATTGTTACATCATATGAATCAAGAAAGCAAATTCTTGCTGTGACTCTTAGGCTTGTGAAATTTTTCACCGATAAGCCTCATGGGAGCTGCATCACAAGTTTCTATCCTATATACCATCTTAAAGGTTTATTATGCCTCAAATGATATCGTTACATATGGAAGGAAATAACTCCATTTTGAATTTTGAAATATTATATAGTTATCATCAAAGTCATTAATACCAAACCTTGAGCTAGCTCACTCTACCACATATCTTTTGAAACATAATAATTAATGCAATCATCAATTACAATAACATAAAACTCATAAGACATTAACACCAATGTAATGTGAAACCTACATACAATTTAAAATGTATGAATACTACCTCTAAAACACCCTAAACATAACACATGTACCATAATTATATGTCAACAATCACACCATTTAACAACAATTAAGTATACGTAATCCTCCATAATTGAACAACTTATGTAACATGTGATAAATCATATAAATTGCATTCAAGAACTCAATAGAAGAGAAAATGCAAATTCTAACAACCTTAATTGATATACACAACTTGTTTCTTATAAGAATCATACCCTAAACTCTTTTTGTTATGAAAAATTTATAAGTTGCTATACCCAACTTTCTACTAATGATGATATATAACTAATAGAAAATGTTTTTCCTCTTAGAATTTGTTTCTTCTATACCTCCCATCATTTCTGTGGATGTTCTCTCATCTTTCAGATGTTCCTTTTTATAAATCATTGAGTAAGTCTTTAGAATTTCCTTTTTAAAATGGTTCCATGACTAGTTCGATCAACTGATATCTCTGAAATTCCAATTTGATCAATCAATGTTTAGATTCAATAAGTTGATTTTGCCTTTAAAAGCTTAGTTTAATTAGCCAATAGCTTAGAATTTTTGAAATACTCCTACATCTTTAGATCAAATGGAGTTTTAGTTAATTAATATTCTTAATAAATCTCCAAAACTAATCCAAAAATGTATAAACACTAACCTTAACAAAAATTATTCTATTCTTCATCATGCTCACAATTAATCAATTCTAAACCTCCCAACATCATAATCATTTTTAGAAAATGATCAAAAACTTCATAAACTTCGAAACTTCACATATAATAAAGTCCAAACATCCGGAATAAAAATAATCATAGTAATGCATAAATTCATAATCTTACATTTGTTTTTTATTTTTTAAACTTTCGTAGTAAAGAAAATGATGTGGGCTTTTGATTTTCTATTAATTTTCAAACCTAATTTTTATTCATTACACATATAATAATAATAATAATAATAATAATATTATTATTATTATTATTTAATTACTAATAAAAATTTATGAATATTATTATGTAATTAATCAACTATAAATATTTAATTATATTTTAAAATATATAAATAAAAAATTATTTTGAATTAGAAATTATTAACAAAAAAATTATTACAAAAAAAATTATTTTCAAAATAATAATATTTTAAATTTAAATATTAATTAATTTAATTTAAACATTTTAAATAAAATATGATAAAATTATTGTAAGATTTATTAATAGATACTATATGGAAAATAAAAAAGAGCATTTTATTTAATTTTTTAAACTAGTAAGAATTTCAAAATATAAATTATAGTTACTAGCAATATAAAAGGTAATTACTAGTATTTATAATTTATTATTTAAAATATAATAAATAATCATTTATATATAAAATAAAATTAAAAATTAATCATTAGTAAGAATAAACTGTTGCGTGCTATATAAAAATGTAGTAGTTCTTTTTTATTTGTTATTATTAATAATTAATTTAATGACTATCACTTAATGTAAAATTAGTTATTCAGATATTTAACAAAAATGATTTATCTTTAATTATTGTATATAGTTATTATTAATAATTTTCTAAAAATATAAATACATTGACATTAACAACTACAAAAATTTTCATTTAAAAAATAAATTCATGAAAAGCGCACAAAAATATGAGTGAAAGGCAAAGTTATTTAAGATTTTGTGTCTTATTTTATTTTTAGTTTCTTGTTATTTATGAAAATAGAAAAAAGATGATTTTATTTGTCTGTTTCTCGGCTTTGTTTCCTTCTTTTATACAATGTTTAAGATAGGACAAAGATGAAATTTTAATAGGTAGAGAGAGAGAGAGAGAGAAGCCCTTAAAACTCAAATGATGCCTTTCAATTATTATTTTTTATTTGATGATTCATCAATATAAACATAAAATAATTATTATTTTATTTAAAATTTCTCTTTTTAAGTGACTAATAGGATCACTACAAGAAAAAGGGCAAACACCGACCGATATTACCGACCGAATTGGCAAAAATTTGGTCGGTAATATAGTTTGCCGACCGAACAGGGCGACCGAGACGTTGGTCTGTGATATCGCAGTCGCTAAATTTTACCGACTCTTTAGAGTGCGGTCGGTAAATATTTCCGACCAAAGCGTCGGTAAAGTCGGAGTTGTTTCCCGACCGAACCGTCGGCGGCCATGACTTTAATTTGCCGACGGTCCGTCGGCGAATTGAAGATTGAATGCCGACCGAACCGTCGGGGGTAACGAATGTCATTTGCCGACGGTCCGTCGGCAAAATTACAGATGGTTCCGTCTGCACCTGCCGACCGAACCGTCGGTAATTGGCTGTTGTTGTATTGTTTGAATATTGCCAATTTTGCCAAAATTACCAAATGGATCCTGTTTAATCGCTGAAATGTCCTAC
>JAOTBA010046841.1:0-13630 GCA_025629845.1 Erythroxylum squamatum
TTTTACTATCAAATTGCATAAAATACAAGTACACACTCAAGGATTAATTTAAGCACAAAATCAAGAATTAGGAGTCAGAAAATATATTAAAAACCATAAAAGTATCTCCAATTTATATAGTAAACTTGGGCTCAATCAGCTTACTTTCAGATTTTTCCAAGACACACTTTCAGGTCTAGTGTTCACATTCAATCAGTAAGTGAAAATGAAGCATTTTGGTCATACACTCTTATGGAAAATTTCTCTCTCCCATCTCTTAACTTTCTAATGACACCAAAATCATTTAATTTGGTTCAAAAATTCGAAAGTTTTACCCCAAACATTTTTGAATTGTTCTTCTTCTAAAACAATATACTATGCACAAATTCCATCTAGAAATTTAACATCTTAGAGACTGAATTACAATTCGACTTCTTCACATGATTTGTAAGCCTATGTCTCTAGTTTACTCACATTAATACTCATCTTATTTGGAACTCTATAGATCTAGATATATTCAAAATACCGAAGTATGTTCAGTGAAATCATACCAGCTCATACTATTCAAACAGATTCCCTCACTTTCACTCAATTAAACTTTTTTAAAATAAATTAATAATGCTAAAAATTTTTATGGAGATGGAAAAATGTGTTAGGAATCTATTGCTTCAAGAATCACTTCATTCTGATGTCAGGTTATGAAGTTATGGCCAAAAGAATCAAACATGCTCATGTCCTCAATCAAGTTGTACCTATCTCGGGACAATTGACATAACTTTCACTAGGGATGTCGGATTAAGATTGTCTTAGGACAGTTTCAAAGAGGACTTAGATATCTACAACTTTGATGAAGACCTCAAGGAGAGAGTTTGCCATCTATAGGGTTCAAATGTCAAATTGCCGAAAGGTAGATGGGTCAGACGAAAGAAGTAAGTCTAAGACAAATCAGACGAAGGCCTGGTCACAGATGCATCAGTCAAATTGTCAAGAAGCATCAGACAAAATCTTGGTAAGACAAATGGTCAGAGATGCATCAGACAAATGGTAAAAGAAGCATCAGGCTAAAGCTTGGTCAGACAAAGCATCAGACAAAAGCTTGGTTAGACGAATGGTCAAAGATGCATCACCACTTTTAGTAATCGTATCTCTTAACTCCGATATCCTAAAATCGCATAATATATACCATTGGAAAGATAAGGGAAAGATCTAAAACTTTCAAGAAGAAAACTTTCTCTAATTCAGAGTAGATCAACCCAGAATTTCAACAAAAGTCAGAACACAAATTTTACCCCTATGAAAGACTATGATTACGTCCTCAATCACACTGTGCCTACTTTGGGGCAATTTGCATAAGATTCACTAGGGATGTCAGATTAGGGTCATTCAAAGACCATTTCAAAGAGGACTTTTAGACTTACAACTTCCATAAAGACCCTAAAAACACATTTTGCCTCCAAAATGTCAAAAGTACAAATCAATGTAGCTGTCCCATATTCACTTCCTCTATTGCAATATCACTTCATAACATTTCAACTACCAAATTGATTTCCTTAAACTCTCAAATCTCAACTCATTTGACTCATCACATTCAACCACGTCTCATCATTCATAATTCCAATCTTTCTTTTCCATAACATCTCACTATATATATATATCAATAATTCATTCAATAAGCAATAAATGCAACACTTATGATGCAATTGAAATCATTAAACTTCCTTGATTAAAAGAAAACATTAGTGGCTTATTACTCCATTATAAACATATACCCACGTTGATTCCCTTGCTTAAAGACTTGCTCCTCTTACATTTTTTGATTTCCTTCAACAATGGCAAAAATTCCACTCAATAGGCTTTTCAATTGAAAATCCCATAAAGCACAATCACTAAAATTTATTCTAGAATACCTAAACCCATGCATTTCCTATGCTTCATAAACAAAAATCCTTCCAAAAGTCCAAAAGATTAACAATGATCTTACCTTGATGCTTCACCAAATGAAGAGATCTTTGGCTTAAATGGAAACTCTTCTCTTCCTCTACCTTTTTCCCTTCTTGAACAACCTCAAAATCTCTCTTGAAGGATAAGAAAAATCAAAACCTAGCATATTTTCTCTTCTTTCACTCTTCTCCACCGAAACTCTCTTCTTTCTCTCTTCTATTTTTGTTCTTCTCTCTAAATTCACGTTTTTCCCTTCTTAAAATGCAAGACGTTCTTTTCTTCTTCCTTTGATGCCCTTAATGAGTCTAAATTGTCCATTTTGTCCTTCCTTATAAGCAAGGGCAGATCTACAATAGGGGAAAGTGGGGGCACTTGCCCCCACTGCCTCCAACAAATTTCCTATAAAAAATTATTATTTTAAAATTTTCCCCCATTAAAAAATAATTTTTTTTCCCATTAAAATTTTGCCCTCATTAAAAATAAAATTTTGTCCCTATTAAAATTTTGCCCCCACTTTAAAAAATATACCCTTAAGTGATCTTCCAAAAATACCCTTGAACATTCTTATTACCTTAACACTTTAATTCCATTATCTCATGCAATAAATCCTACTAACTTTGACATAATAATTAACTCAAAAAATAATTAATCTATCAAAATCTCAAAAATTATTTTAAATCATGCTTAACTTCAATGAAAATTTTCGGGGCCAACAGTGCCGCTTCAAGTGTGGAAGCTTTTTCTCAATCCATTGGCTATTATAATCTCTAAAGAGCTCTTTTCTTGTTCTAGTCTTTTCATAAATATAGAAAAGTACGTTTCTCCTCATCAATGCAGAACATAATCACTTAGCATAATCCTTAATACATCATGTAAGTTCAAAGTGTCAAGTAATTGTTGATGTATGAGATCAAGCTAATATTATCCATTGATTTCACTTTTTTTTTTTGGATAAATTGCCTCCAATCATTATTGGGTCCTTATTTATAGAATCTGTCATATTTTAATACAAGTTGAAACAAACCAATTAATTAAAGCAAGGTAGCTACAATACCACAACGATGGTACTTAAATTCTCAACCACAACGTATAAAACATACACTCAAGCTTGCAAGATCGCATGTCAGTGTCGATAGCTTTAACTTTCTGCACATAATATTGACATTAATAGATAATTAACGTATGAAAATAACATTTTCTCTAATTTTTAATGTCACTGTGTCTTTTAGGTAATCCTTGCAATGGCTGAAATGTGATAGCTAGCAACACACTTGTGATTATTAAATCTTAGACATTAGTATGTATCTCCTTTTTATCACAAGCCTGTATATCAACTAACATGGAGCTTAATTGGAAATTACCAGCAAAAGGGAATATTTTCCTTTTTATGCAGAAACTGATAGCATCAAGAACTAGTTGAATGAAGAAATTTGGGTAGTGACAGATGGTTCTTGTGTAAAGTAAACCTTGTGACATGGATGCTATGTTTCGAAGTTGTTAAGTGACTGTTTAACCACAATAGCTTACATAAGCTTTTGTGTGAAACCAACTTAATTGGTTTTATGTATTCACTAACATACTCCTTCAAGTAAAAGCTCTTTAGGCTTGAAACTTGCACAAACTCATTCTACCTTGTACTGAATAATAGGTGGATGGTAGGATTTAAACTTACGATCATTTGGTCGCAAAAACTCTGATACCATATTAAATAATCGTTTCACCACAATGGCTTAAACTTTTGTGTGATGCCAACTTAACTAATTTTATGTATTCACTATAAGAAGTATCCATCAATTTCTCATATCATACTTGTCCTCTTTTTTTCAAGTAATCTGCGGACAGAAACTTTTTTAGTTATGGTTAATTGGAATTGGAGAACTTTAACAGACCGCCAGATAGAGGTACGTCTTGATCATTGACCAACTGATTTTTATAACTGGTGTCTCAAAACGTGTGCAGAAGTCCACTTCTTTGAAAAGGTAATTGCTCTGACAATCTATCATATTCAATTTTATACATGATAGCACATTCGACTCAAATGAAACCACTGTATCACTTGTGCTGTTTTAATTCTAATTTATTTGATCCACGTATTTATGTGAGACTTATATATAAGATGGATTAGAATAGAATTAAAACAGCATAAATGATACAGATGATCACGTCCTCATTCGACTGGCCTCACATACTTGATGTAATATCATCAGAAATTAAAGCAAAAATGAATAATACCAAGAATATGCGACTTTTACATATTGAGTCAGAATCCTTTGATTTGACATGATATAACTCCCACTGAGAAGCCTCCCAAAGAGCTTAAGGAACAGTTGTCTACCAATAGTGAATCGAGAGAAATTGATACAAGTACAATTAGACTCTAATTGCCAAAACAATCATCGTCGTAATAACCAGTTCACCACTAAAACGCCCATATTTGAACCACCATCGTTTAAAAGCTTATGGATGGTTCTAAAACTTTGGCTGAAAAACTCTTGCTTGATTTATGACGGTATCTACTTCACCCAATCCACAACTTCTATCTTACAATAATAACTCCAATGGCTAGTTGCAGTTCAGGGTAGTTGAGATGATTTGATGCAACAAAGTTCAATGGTAGAGAACACCATGCACCTAATCTGAAAGGTCTAATGTTGGACCCCGAACTTTTCTTGGAAGCTAGAACTGTTAAATGAGAAATTATTGGCGATTATTCATGTGTAAAGAAAAGGAGAATTCTTAAATTTGAAATGAAATAGAAAAGATGTTTTAGGTACAAGATGGGTTATATGTGAAATGTTAGTAGTTAGAAGTTAGAAAATGTAATTGAAACATGTTCATTAAATATGCTTTGGTGTTTTAGCCATAACTTTTGCTCTAGTTATCCAAACGAGACGATTCTTAATTTGGATTAAACTAGAGAGATAAGACTACAAATTGTCTGATAAAATAGAGTTTTTATTCAGTCTCTAAGAAAGTCAATTTTTGGATGAAAGTTGAGCACGAAATATTGTTTTAGCATAAGAACAGTTTGGAAATGTTTGGAGTATAACTTTCAGATTTTTGAACTAAATTGAGCAATTTTGGTGTTATTAGAAAATTAAGACAATGGGAAACATTTTTCTAGAAGGAAGTCCTATCAAATTCCTTCAATTACATAATTAGAAAAAGGTCTTGATTTTTGGAAGGAGTTAAGCATGATTTTAAATCATTTTGAGGTCTTGCTAGATTAATTATTTTTATTTGGAGTTAATTATTATGTAAATGATTGTAGGATATTATCATATGGTTCAATTGAAATAAAGTAGTCTTGTAAGAGTATGTATGTATGAGGGCTTTTTGGGAAGATCACTTAAGCATTTAAGTTTCAAGGCTTATATGTAAGGGTAAATTGGACATTGTTCACTCATTAATGGCAAAATTGTAATAAGACATGTGGGATTGCTTTTAAGGAAGGAGCAAGAACGAAAATTGTGAAGAAAAACCAAAGAAAAGAGAGAAGAAAGGAGAGAGTTCGGCGGAGAGAGGAGAGAAAGAAGAAAGAAAAAGCTAGGCTTTGATTTTTCAAGAGAGATTTTGAAGTTTATTCAAGAAGGAAAAAGGAAGAGGAGGATGAGAGCCTCCATTCCAGCTAAGAAACTCTTAATTTGGTGAAGGATTAAGGTAAGAGTATGTTTGACTTGTTGGATTTTTATAAAGATTTTGGTTCATGGAGCTTAAGAAATGTATGGGTTTAAGCTTTCTAAGATCAATTTTGGTGATTATGTCTTATGGGTTTCTCAATTTGGAATCACTACTGAATGGAAATTTTGTCTTTGATGAAGGAGATTAAGAGAGGCAAGAGGAGCCAGGGGAGTAGAGACTTTTTGAACAAGTTTATAAGCAAGGAATTAAGGTGGGTTTCATGTTTATAATTGGATAATGAGCCATTATGTTTTCTTTTTAGCCAAGAGAATAAAATGATTTCTCAATTGCTTTATAATTGTAGCTTTTTTTCTTTTGAATGGTTTGCGGAATTGCTATATGTTTTGTTGTATAAAATTTTGATGATGAATTGTGAATTGCTACATGAAAGGGTTTTTTTCCGAAAAACTGCATGTTCATGAAAAATAAGTTTCCAAAATGTTGCCATTTGGACAATCTGATTTCAAGTTCATGAATTACGTGTTATGTGGGTTTGTGGTGGTCCCCTAAGTTAAGTCACGTGCACGTTGACCTGCCCACTAGTGGCATGGACCACCTTCATGGACTCCCATAAGTTCACGACTATGCAAAACCATTATATGGGATTGCGTTAGTACGTTCTGTTCACGGCTACATAGGACCATTAAGTGGAAATGTGTAGTATGTTATATTTTTGGATCCACCCGAATCATTCTGATGTGCTTATGTGTTTATGATTTAAAAATAAGTTGAAAAATGCATAAATTGTGTTGTTTTTGATTCTGATTACTTGATAAGAATTTGGAGAAACATGTGTTTTACGATCCAATAAGAATTTTCCATGATAAAGAACTTTTTGAAAGGTTTTGCTTGTTATTCGTTATAAGCTTATTACCCACGAGCTTTTAAGCTCACCCCCACTCTTTTTCCCCTATTCAGGTGATGAGCAAGAGATCGAGTGAAAGTGTATCAAAGCATAAATTCGAATTTGCATGTTTCGTTTTGTTTTGGAGTAATTTATGTAAAACAAGGTTGTAATTGCATTTTGAGCAATTGTCATTCAAGTATCTTGTGTAATTTGGGGATTTTACGAAATGATGTATTGTGGCATAAGATGCCAATAAAGCTTGTAAATGCTTATCTTATGATGTTAATGAAATATGAATTGTGTATGGATGATATGAGTTGAGTTGATGAACTTGGAATATGAATTGATGTTATATATATAAGTGAGATGCTATGGAGAAGAAAGATAGGAATATTAAGAATCATGAGATGTGGTTGAATATGAGGGATCAAATGAATTGAGGTTGAGAGTTTGATGAATTCCAATTGGTAGTTGAATTGATATGAACGAGGTTGCAATAGAGGAACTGAAGTTGGGATAAAAATCTCAAGTTTTTCATGAGAGTAAAATGTGTATTTTGACTTCCGAGGAAAAACTAAATCAATCTGGGTAGAATTAGCCAAAGTTTCCTGCACGAAATTTGTAGCTCGTCTTTATAGTTTTCCAACGATATAAAGTATGCAATTTCTGGATATCGGAGTTGAGAGATATGATCATTTGAGTTGGTAATGTTGCATATGATGTGTATCCTGAATAACTAGAGTATATGAAGCGATATCGGACTAGAAAGAGTTGATTTTGGGAAGATTATGAGTAAAAGGGATGATAGAATGGGTTTAGGATCCTTTGGAGGGGTCATGGAGGGTGAAAATTTTGTTTCACCTGAAGGTTACACGGCCTGCCCGTGTAAAATCACACAGGCCGTGTTTTTCCAGCGCAGGAGCACTGTTACACCCGAAGGTTACACGGCCTGCCCATGCTGAGTTACATGGCCTGTGTTTTTTGGCCCTCCAAACAACAGAATTTCATTTTTTGGTCTTCATGAAAGTTGTAGCCCTAGAAGGTTTCTATCAAATCGTCAGAAAACGAAGTCAATCAAAAAAATTTAGTGAGAGTTATGGCAATCGCGCCAACGCATGTACAATATGAGTAAGGTCATGAACATGTTGGATTCATTTGGCCATAATGTTACGATTTTTGATACTGAGTGACGTTATTCACGCACTCCTATAATCTCAAAGTCACACAATCACACAAGAAGGGAACACAGAGAGAGAAAGGAAGGAATCAATTCATTCACTAAAAATTTTACGTGTCCTTTTCATTCTGTTACATCCGTTTATAACCTATTGTAACCTGAATCTTCTAGATAATATCACGTGAGCTCGTCCGTGACTGTGGCTCCTACACAGCGTTTCATTTATTCGTTAACTTGTTCTTGCGACGTCGTCTCCTTCATCTTCCCCGCGAGTTCATGCAGCCCTGAATATCATAACATCCCCTCCGTCTTCAAGAAGCACCTTGTCCAGCAAGTTCACGTCCGGGAACCTCTTTTGTAGCTCATAAAACCACTCCCATGTTGCCTCTTCCTTGGTTCCACCTTGCCACTGTACCAGTGCTTGTGTTGCTGCCCTATTATTTCGTTTCACCATTCGTCTTCCCCAAATAGCCACTGGGATTTTTGCCCTTTCCTTCATCGCCACCGGCAGCTGACTGGAAGTTGGTGCTCCTTCCGAGACAAAACCCCGTATAGGCTACTTTACTTATCTTTGCAATGATTAGGAACGGTCCGTAGTACAAAGGCGCCAGCTTTTGTTTGGGCCGCTGCTGTAAAGAATGCTGTCTGTAGGGTTGTAACTTCACATACACCATTTTCCCTTCCTCAAATTCCCTGTTCGAACGCCTTCTATCTGCCTGTAGTTTCATCCTCTGTTTTGCTCTGTTCAGGTGGAATTTGACAACCTGAAGCATGGCTTCCCTCTCCTGGAATAACTAATCCATCCCTGCATCTCTGGAATCCCCTGCTACGTAAGGTACATATATGGGTGGAGGATACCCGTATAGGACTTCGAATGGTGTAGTGTTGATGGTTGAATGGTGTGTGGTATTATACCACCATTCTGCCATGGTTAGCCAACTTCCCCATTTCTGTGGAGCATCACAACAGAAACACCTCAAGTAAGTTTCAAGCGTCTTGTTCACTGCCTCCGACTGCCCGTCCGTCTGTAGTTGGTAGGCATTAGAAGGTTGTAACTTTACGTCTTGTAACCTGAACATTTCCCACCAGAACTTGCTCATAAAGAGTGGATCCCAGTCAGAAATGATTCTTTCAGGCATCCCATGCAATTTGAATATGTGATCCATGAATACTTGAGCTATCTCCTGAACGGTGTACGGGTGCATAATTGCCGTAAAGGGCACATATTTGCTGAACCTATCAATGACCACGAAGATGGCCGACTTTCCCTGGGATGGTGGTAGCCCTTCTATGAAGTCCATGGTGACCTCCTTCCAACATCCATTTGGCACTGGTAGGGGTTGTAGCAAACCCGGATAAGCAGCACGGTCATATTTGCTTCTTTGACAAGTTACACAGTTCTTCACATGGTTCCTTACATCCTTAGCAATCTGCTTCCAATAGAACAAATTATGTATCCTCTTGATTGTGATTGTGGTGCGAATGGCTATGATCCTTTTCCGGAGCTCCTTATTGCAACTGACCACTATCCTTCCCTTCCATCTCAACATTCCCTGTCGCCATTGGTAATTCCCTGTAGGGTTATCTATATTTTCTTACCTCTCAATGAGGTCCTTAATGGTCTTGTCCTCCTCCCATCCAGTGTTAATCTCATCCATCAGGGTGGCTTGTAATTGCGAAATCGCCATTGTGAGTAATTGTTGACTCGAGACTCTGGATAATGCATCAGCGGCCAAGTTCTCTTTTCCACTTCGATAAGTAACCTCAAAGTCGTATCCGATCAACTTAGGAAGCCAATTTTACTGAAAGGGTGTGGAAATCCTTTGATCTAATAGGTATTTTAAGCTCTTGTGATCCGTCTGGACTCGAAAGAACCTCCCATTCAGATAGTGATGCCAGTGCTTTACTGCTTTGATAATGGCGAGGAACTCCTTTTTGCAAGTGGATAATCCCTGGTGCTTGGGTGCTAATGCTTTGCTCAAGAAAGCTATCGGACGGCTTTCTTGCTGGAGCACCGCGCCTATGCCTTTGTCGCATGCATCAGTTTCAATTACGAACAACTTATTAAAGTCGGGCAGCGCTAGTACTGGAGCGGCCATTAATCGTTCCTTCAACTGTTCAAAAGCTTCCTGATGTTGTTCCTTCCAGTCCCAACTTCCAGTCTCCTGCTTCTTCAATAAATTGTGGAGAGGCTTCGCCAGAAGGCCATAATGTTCGATAAAGGAGCTAGTCAGTCCAAGGAACCCCCTCAATTCTTTCAATGTGCACGACTGGGACCATTGCCTGATTGTTTCGATCTTCTTCTCGTCGGTAGAGACCCCCTTTTCCGATATAGAGTGGCCCAAGTAGTCTATCTGCTGAGCCCCAAAGGTGCACTTATTGCCCCGTACGTACAATTGTTGTTGTCTCAAAACCTCCATAACCATACGGAGATGATCCATGTGTTGAAGGAAGGTCGTGCTGTAAATGAGCAAATCATCAAAAAAAAACCAATAAGAATTTCCAAAGGAAGGAATGAAATATCTCATTTATAAGGCTTTGAAATGTGGAAGGAGCGTTCGTGAGGCCGAAGGGCATCACAAGAAATTCAAAGTGTCCCTCATGAGTTCAGAAGGCTGTCTTTGGGACGTCCTCCTCCCTCATCCGGATCTGGTGATATCCGGATCGTAAGTCAAGCTTCGAATACTAGCTAGATCCTTGTAATTCCTCCAGAAGCTCCTCAATTAGTGGAATCGAAAATTTGTTTTTGATTGTGTGCTTGTTTAATTCACGGTAGTCAATACACATTCTCCAGGTATGATCCTTCTTCCTTACTAGGATGACCGGCGATGCATACGGACTGACGCTCTTTCGTATGAAACCTTGTTCCGATAGCTCCTTCACTGCCGCTTCAATGGCGTCTTTTTGCTCCCCCAAATAACGATAGGGCTGTATATTAATGGTCTCTACTCCCAGTTTTAGAGAAATTGCATGATCGCACGCACGTTGAGGCGGTAATCCCTTAGGTTCTGCAAAAATTTCCCCGTAGTCTGCCAATAATCCCTCAATCTCGTTTCTGCTCTGATTGTCATCATTAATGCTCAAGTTTTGCATCTAGATCTCAATTGGATTGGACAGGCGTAACATAAATAATGCACCTTGGTTTAAGTCCTTAATCATCTTGTGGAGTTCTTACCGGATATTTCTCAGGCCTGCCTTTCGGGTTGCCCCGATAGTGTCACCACTCTCTCTTCCCACTGGAACTCCATGGTCCGCTGCTTGAAGTTACACAACACATTGCCTAATGTTGCTAACCATTGAACCCCAAGAACCATATCTCACCCTCCTAGCTTAATGACCAGCGCTTCAGTAGCGAATCTGGCCCCTTACATGTGCCACACAAAATTCCTACATGCTTGTTTACAAGCCAGCTTTAATCCCCCACCCACAGTGATGCTTAAAGGATTGATCTCGTCTACCTCTACCATGGCCTTTCTTACCACCTTTTCATCTAAGAAGTTGTGTGTGCTCCCGCTATCCACTAGGATATACAGAGGTTTCTGCCGATAAATTCCCACGACCCGAAGTTGTTTATAATCCGTTTGATCCTTTAAACCCCACACGAATTCAAGTGAAATGTTAAGATTGAGGAGAGCTCCTTCCTCCAACTCTTCGTCTCCAACTACCTCTTCCTCCTGTTCATCGTCCTCCACCATATACAACTGGAATTGCTTCTTTCAACATCGATGGCCCGGCGAGTACTTTTCATCGCACCAGAAACACAGGCCCTTGGCTCTCTTCTCATCAAACTCCCTACTGCTTGTAGTTCTACTGCCTCGCTAGTTTTTGAAATTGAAATTCCTACTCCCTTGGCTTCCCGGCGTTGGTAGCACTCCCGCCTCGGTCTGAAATTTAGACGCAGGGATTGTGAAATTGCTCCCTTTGTACGTCAAAGGTTCCCTCCCTACTGGGCCACCGCTGACCCTACTTCTTTTGCCGAAATAAACCGGCACACTGGCTGCCACAATCGCCTCCTATTTACACGCCCACGTGTACGCTTGGTGCAACGTCTGTGGGTCCATCATCTTCACCGTCAACCCCAGTTCTGGTTTAAGCCCCTTCAAAAAGAATCCTACCAGGTAATCTTCAGACAAAGTGAGCTTGTTCGAGTACCTGTCGAATAATGCGCAATACTCTAGCACCGAGCCCTCCTGTCTTAGTTCTTTTAGATCACCTATAGGATCTTCAAAAATGTTTTCATCGAACTGTTGTCTTAGGAAAGTCATGAACTCTTCCCATTTCATCTCCTGCGCCTCCCTCCTATTCCGAATTGTAAGTTGGTACCATTCGAGTGCATCACCTTCCATATTGATTGAGGCGAGCCATATCTTTAACTCTTTCGGAGTCTGATCCATAGAGAAAAACTGCTCGCACTTATAGCTCCAGCTCCTCACTCCAGTACCGTCGAACGTCAGAAATTCAATTTTGTTGACTTTTAAAGCTCCCATTCCACGACTCCCTTCACCAGCACCCTTCACCGCTGATTTCGAATCCCCTTTATCCATCTTTGCATGAGTTGCTAGAACATTGACTTAATGCCACTAATTTCTCTTTCGTGCCTGGATTTAGCTTCGAGCATGCTTCTAATGCTCTCTTCTAAAAGGCGAACCTCCGCTCCCCTGGTACTTTCGGCCATTATTTGTTCGAGGAACGTAAGCTCTGATACCAGATGTTACAATTTTAGATACTGAGTGACGTTATTCGCGCACTCCTATAATCTCAAAGTCACAAAATGACATAAGAAGGGAACTCAGAGAAAGAAAGGAAGGAATCAATTCATTCACTAAAAATTTTGCATGTCCTTTTCATTCTGTTACAACCGTCTATAACCTATTGTAAGTGGAACCTTCTAGATAATATCACGTGAGCTTGTCCGTGACTGTGGCTCCTACGCAGCGTTTCATTTAT
Organism: Erythroxylum squamatum; assembly: GCA_025629845.1. NCBI lineage: Eukaryota > Viridiplantae > Streptophyta > Magnoliopsida > Malpighiales > Erythroxylaceae > Erythroxylum > Erythroxylum squamatum. The sequence goes on from JAOTBA010046841.1 coordinate 12,573, forward strand.
TCGTTAACTTGTTCTTGCGACGTCGTCTCCTTCATCTTCCCCGCGAGTTCATGCAGCCCTGAATATCGTAACACATAACCTCTTCGTCCGACCTCCGATTGAGGTCATTCTTAAGCGATAGATTCCTAACATGTTTTTATACCTTCTCATAAAAATTGGTATCTATTGGTGTTTAATTGAAAAAGTTTGATTGATAGAAATTAAGGGGTCAGTTAGGAGAGCATGACTAGGCCATGAACATACTTTGATTTTTTAAGCATATCTTGAGCTATAGAGCTCCGAATGAGGTGGTTCTTGTCTCGAAATAAACTAGAGACTAAGAGCTACCATTTTGAAGAAGTCAATTGTGATTATTGTGATTCCACTATGTGAGCTAGCCCTTTGTACCTTGAGATGTTATGAGAATGAAGATGAATTGATGATGGCTAATGAGAGTTCAATGAAATAACCCTTCAAGGTAATAGGCATGCTCATGTCTTATGATGTTTCGGATAGTTAGGCTTCGGAAATCAGACCTAACAGTTATGGTATCAAAGTTAAGATGATAAATATATGATGGTTAAGGAGATTCATGGGAATACGCTGACGTTTCATGTTTTCGTAATTGTTGAATTCCAGAAACAAGCGGGATCCAACAATTATGGTATCAGAGCAAGGGTTAGACTTCGGAATCAAGCAGTGTCTAACATTTGTGGCATCAGACCAAGCGTTGGACTCTAGAAATAAGGGAGGTCCAACATATGTGGCATGAAAGCAAGAGTTGGATTCCGGAAACAAGCGGGATCTAACAGAGGTGGTATTAGAGCAAGCGTTGGACTCTAGAAACAAGCGGGGGTCCAACATATGTGGCATGAAAGCAAGAGTTGGAATTCAGAAACAAGTGGGATCTAACAGAGGTGGTATCAGAGAAAGTGTTGGACTTTAGAAAAAAGTGGGGTCCAACATGAAAGTAAGAGTTGGATTCTAGAAACAAGCGGGATCTTGTTGGAGCGGAAAAAGAAAACATGCCTTATTTGGAGAAACGGTAGATTTCAAAACTTTTTAAGAAATCATTTTGC
>JAOTBA010046906.1:0-13622 GCA_025629845.1 Erythroxylum squamatum
ATATACATAGAGATGTATGGGAAACATGTATATTATTAGAATCTAAATTAATTGATTCACAGTTGAATAATCAAGTTAGTCGCTTGATTATGGTTTAGACTATAGTGTTGCGATTTATCTCCATGTAGTGAAGGAGTTTACTTCAAGGGAATGATGAGTTTCATATCATGATAATAGTCGACTATCGATAATGGCACTATTAAATGAATCCGGAATTAAGTATGTTTTCAAAAATAAAGTAGGTCATTACTTTAGTCTAAAAATATACATTTTGGCATTTGCTTATTATGGACCACAATCTTGATGAGTGGTGAACTCATATGTGTTTCATTATAATTCTTGATATGATTAGAATGGATTTTTCCAGAGTATTAATCCAATGTCTGTATGTTGGAATTATTAATTGAAACATGTATCAGGGAACATTCACTAAAATAAAGAGTTTATAATGATATCATCACTTCTAAATATTTTATGGAGATTGGTGATTAAACTGGCGCCAGGAGTTTGATGGATTAGCTACCCATCAAGTCTTAACACCAAGATGAGATCTTGTATGTTAATCACCATATAGAGTAAAACAGGAGATCTAGAATGAAAAACCAATATAAGGGCAAAACGATAATTTTACCCTTTATTGTGCGGATGGCTATAATAAGGTTGATAATAGGGTTTGCAATTAGACATCTTATTTGAAATATGTGTTCTCATAATATTTAGCAATTCAAGAGTTCAACTAATTGTCTTTAGTGGAATAACATTTAGTTAATAAGCTTGAATTAATTCTAATAAGATTACATTAATGATGGGCTTATTAGAGCTTGAATTATCTAAGTCTAATAAGATTCCCCACTTGGCTTCAAGGAAGGCTATCAAGCAAAGTAAGAAATATAAATGGAGGTTTTAAAGCCCATAATTGAATGATAGGCTTGCACTAATTAATGGTTAACTAGAAGCCCAAATGAACATTTAGAAATGGGCTAGACTTTGGTTTAATTAGATTAATTAGATTAATTAAATTAAACAAAATTCTTAAAGAAATGGAAGGTGCAATTTCGATTTTATTAAGGTTGAATGTGCAGCTGCACATTTAGCATTGAATTGCTAAATAAAGATGGTATTTATCATACTTTATCATCATTAGATGGAGTAATGATCTTACCATTAAATGGTTTAATGGTTGTCTTTTAATGATGGCATGTATTGTAACCTTTTAGCATTCATTTGATTAAAGATGAAAGAGGTGCATTTGATGGATCATCTTCCTTCTTTCATCACTAAAACCGAAATTGACATATAATTTTAGGTTATTGGTCTTTTCATATAGCCATCTTAAAACAAATGAGAAGAGTCTCATTTAATGGCTTCTTTATGTTTGACTAAAGAAAGGTGTGATGCATTGGATGCTCTTCCTCTTCTTTTCTTTTCATGCATAAACAAAATTGACAAGGTGATAGAGAGGTGTTCTTGCATTTTTGTAATCTCTCTCCTTTCATGCATGTGTTAGTTGGAATTTGTAGGAGAAGGTGTCCCATCTTTGGCTTCTTTCTTTTAAGAAAAATCTCCTCCAAAGTTTTCTTCTCCTTTCCCACCAAAGGATCTTGTTAACCAAGTTGTCCAAGAAGAACAAGTAGTAGATCGGATTGGTTGAGGATATAATATCGAGAAGAGGAAACAATAACAAGAAGAAGATGATACATCACCTTGGAGAGGATATATTGCCAGGGATAGGATAGCATAGTGAGGAGTTAAAGCTGTAGCGAAGGAGTCGGTAATATAATCTCCATCTTGTTTTTATGATAATTATTTTCCATATACTATATCATGTATGGTTTGGCATGCTGTTTTGGTTATCTTGCTTCCGCTGTGTTATGATTTCTGAAAAAAGTTTTGAAATCTACCGTTTAACCAAATCTTGCATGTTTTCTTTTCCGATCCAACAGATGAACCACTTGTTAATTGGCAAGTTTTCACATATAAGTAGTAAAATAGGTAAATCTTGAACATAAAAGTAACACAACAATCGTATACTCCCCATATTTATGAATACATCCTAGATAAGTAGAACACACCCAAGTATAACCCCTATGTTTCTCATGTAATTTTTTTTTAATCTTTTCATTACATAATATGGGTATAATATAACACCTTAGTATTTCTACATCTAGGTATTAAAAGGAAAAAGAATGAACACATTTTTAACACAACACACGCATACCCTTATGTCCCCACTCTCTTCTAACCAATAACCCTTATAGGACCTATATTTAGCTCACGTTTCAACCTTAATGCTTCTATTTCTTTTTTCACATTTAATTCAAACAACACAGTCTCGTGTTCTCTACTGTGCCTACTTGTGTTTTGTCAAAACCCCTCTATGTAATTCCCATGTTACCCTTATTTTACAGACATACCCCCCCCCCCTTTCTGTCATATGTTATTCTCTTGTATGCCAAAACACACCAAGTATATGGTATCATGTACAAACCGTGTTTTAGCGCTATAAAAGGCAACCTCCACCCATAATACCTCGTTACTACCAGATACTTCTTGAAAATCTTAGATACCTAGAAACATTATGATGGAGAGTTCTCCTAAAAATCATCCTGTTGTTTAAGCACATTAAGAGATTATAAGAGACTTATATTCTCCTTAAAATAATGATTTTTTCTATATTGATTTTTTTGAAATATATCCTATATTGATTTTTTTGCAGGGAGCTCATCCTTAAGCAGTCCATGATTGGCATGATTTTGGTCCCATAAATATAATTTATTTAACTAAGCCAGAGCTTCCTGAGATTTCTTCACTGCCTAAATGGATTTAAAAAGGAGTCAAAGATTGTTATTTAAACAACCCAATGATAACTCCAAAAGATAATTTGATATAACTTCTTACTCTTTTTTTCTTTCTCATTTTATGTTGTTATTTCTCATTTAATCATGAACTAATGAAGATATAGATTTAGGTGTGATGGACCCTAAGATATGATATGTTGAATTGATTGATCTTTTGGTTTAATGAAATTTCTTGTTTTCTTGAGATTTATCCATGTTTTTATATGATTAACTTAAAGGAATAAAAGTTAAAGGTTTGATTATTTGCTTTGTACATTGAAATTGAGAGATCATGTACATAGTTAGATCATAATGTGGACAAAGAGGGTTAAGTGAGAGTTAATCAAGAAAGAAATGTAAAATCCTTCTATGTTAGGGTAAACTTATCATGAAAATTCTTAAAATGAATTAATACATTTTTAAATTGTCTTAGTTAGAAAGAAATTTCATCTTGTTCAATTAAATAATAGGGGTTATGTTGCTTGATAAAGAGAATAATCTAGTGTAGAAATACTTGCTAGTCTAAGAAACTAAAATTGTTCATTAAATCAAAGTGAAGTCCTAAGGAAAATCTTACCTAAATCTAGCTTTTTCATAAATTCATTTCTTCTTACGTATCGTTTGGCTTTGGTACCCTTAAATTTTTACTTATTTTCTTTTTTAATCAATCATAAATAGTAGTCTAGATAATTGAGTTTGTAAATAATTTACTAGTCCTTTTAAGATTCATTTATACTTGTCAGTGTTAGCTATAACTACACCATATGATTTTAGTTAAAAGACACATTATTAACAACTCTGAAAAAATTAACAAAACAAATAGATCAATCAAGAATCTTTATTATTCATTCAATTGCAAAGTTCATGAATTTGCTAAGCATTTAGATAGTTGCACAAAGTCACAAATCAAATCAATCTAACTCCACAATTATTCAAACTTTAACTCAATCCATAAGATTTAACCAAATGTATATAGTAAACATATATGAGAAAGATGCTTCAACATTCAAATAATTGCATGCCCCTTAATGACATAAAAAAATGATTATAAATTAATAGAAGAGCATTTTAAAGGCTTATTTAAGAAGTCACCTAATTTTTAACACGAGAGTAAAATATCATGAAGACTTTAGATTACTTTATTAGTTTACTGTTTCAAATGGCTACTATCTTTGCTTTTTTAAAATGCACATTTTTACTTACTTTGAAGCCAACATAGCGACTTTATTTTATGCTCACTTATTTACACATTTTTTTCTTTTTTATTGTGGGATACTAAAAATAACTCACTTTTATCTTAAATATATGTCCAAACTATACAAAAAAAAATGTCATGCTACAAATTAAGTGTTTATTTTCAAAATTAATGAAGCAAATTAAAATTAATTTTACCATCAGTACTCATGAATATCTCATAGGTTTGAATATCTTAAACACTACTTTGTGAATAACTACCCTTAGGATTAACTTCTCATTATGCACATCTATCATAACTTTAACAGTGGTTATAAAAGATCATCCTAAAATCAAAAGAACCTCTACTTCATCTTTCATATTTAAAACCACAAAATCAATAAAAAGATGAATTTGTTAACCTTAACTAAAATATCTTCTATAATGCCCTTAGGATACTTGATTGATCTATCTGCTAATTAAATGCTCATCCTAGTTAGTTAATGATCACCTAACCCTAGCTTTTGAACATGTCGTATGCCATCAATTTAATAATGGCATCTAAGTTGATTAATTCCTTTTAAATTGTCAAACTACCAATATTACAAAGGATAGTAAAAAATCCTTAAATTCTTGATTTTTTAAGGTAGCTTATTCTACAAAACGATAGAGCACTCCTCACTTAGAGTAAACATTGACTACTCCTCAAGTCTCTTTTTGTTAGAAAGGAGATTTGTTAATTACTTGGCATATTTTGGCATTTTGTGTGGGAGTTTTAACAAAAATAATTTAAGATAAATTGTTTAAAAAGCTCTTAAAACTTACCAAATTTATTTTCATTTTTATCTTTCTCAAGCCTACTCAAGTGTGGAATTCTTAGTTTGGAAATGATTGACAACTTCCTTCTTTGCCTCCTCTCTTTTACTTGCTCCTTCTCCTTATCCTTTTTTTTAACCTACAATAGCCCTTTTCTTTTTAACTTTTAGCTGCTTTTCAATCCTGAAAGTCACTGCATTCGCTTACTTCCTCAAGTTTGGCTCAGTGATGCTAGGTAAAGTACCTGGCTGCCCTTTTAGGATAATTTTAGAAAATTGCCCAATCTGAACTACCATGTTGTGGATAGAGGCTTGTTGATTTCAAAGAGATGTTGTAGTACTTTGGAAACGATTCTTATATATAGTAATGAATTTCGTTGTAAGCTCTTTAAGGCTTGACTTCCTTTCATTCAAATATTGCTATTAAAATTTAGTTCATCTCCTATCGTTGATTATTCCATAAAATTAGGATGACCTACCCTGCATTCTAAGTACTACAATTACAGGGTGTTTGGTTTAACGGTTAGACTAGATAAGGAATAGAATAGTTATTCTTAGGAATAGAAAAGATGAGGAATAGAATGGAATGGGTGTTACTTTGTTTGGTTTACTGCTAAAGAATTTCTATGCTAGTTTTGGTTTAAAAATATAAACTTGGAATGACAAAGGAATAACTAATAAAAAGACCTGGAATGACAAAGGAATAACTAACAAAAGACCAAATATCTTTATTATTATTATTATTAATTTTCTTCTTATCATTATTAATTTTATTATTCTTATTAATTATTATTATTATTATTATACTTACTATTATTAAATTTATTTATTATTATTATTAAATTCCTTATTATTGTCAATTTTCTTCTTCTTACTATTAATTTTATTATTCTTATTATTATTATTATTTATTTTTAAGTTTCTACTTACTATTAAAAAAGTCTTCAACAAATAACTCTATTATTGGAATAGCTAAAGATACCTTTTGATGATCTTTAGCTATTCTTAAAAATTAGGAATACCTAATCTTAGGATTGGGTATTCTGGTATTTTTGTCTAACCAAACAAAGGATTATTTAAATTTTAAGAATATACCAGGAATAGAATTCCTATTCCTGTAAACCAAACATGCCCTGAGGGTTATATTGAGGTTAGTTCCTTACAAAGTCAACGTGATCAATTGATTGTCCTATTTGTTGAGTGCCTGCCTAAAATTGATGGTTAGGATGTCTACTATAATCATATTGTATCACTTATGTTAGTTGAGTTGTCTAACTTATACTATCAATCTTCCTACTCAAAGATTCCAATTTTGCCTTTATGAGGGTGGTAATACTCAAAGATGAATCAATCAACTGGGTAGCTCAAATCTACTATAAAATATTTATGTCTATAATCCCAAATCTAGTTCATGGTGTAGGCACTTTCTCAACAACTCCTTTTATCTCTCCCCAATCCTACACAAAATCTCACTTTCTAATTATTGAAAGGAGAAGATGTCATTCTAAGTCTGACAGTCTATATTGGAGGAAATTACTTGATTGAAAAAGTCTCAACAAGTTTATTCCAAGTGGCTTTTATCTCTCCCCAATCCTACACAAAATCTCACTTTCTAATTATTGAAAGGAGAAGATGTCATTCTAAGTCTGGCAGTCTATATTGGAGGAAATTACTTGATTGAAAAAGTCTCAACAAGTTTATTCCAAGTGGTAATGGATTAAGGAGATAAAGACTTTAGCCACAAATTTTCTATGTCTCGCAACATAAAAAGGAACAACCTCAACCAAATTGCATCCTTTGAGGCTCTATCAATCTTGAAAGTGTCACAAATCTTCAAAGGATATTTATGTATACATTTAAATTTGTCCCCGTCATCAAATGAAATAGGTAAATTACCTAAGAAAGCTTGTTCACAGACTCAGTCGAAGTCAGCGGTTCAATCTCAACCTCCAACTTCCAAGCCCCATGCCAAGCTTCCGTCTACACCACTCCCTCCTGCTCAGGCCGGTTAGTTACTTGATTTCATTTTTCATTCTTTTTCTGCTCTTCGCATTGTGTGTTGATTGGTTGTTGATGCGTTTCTATTCCATTTTTTTGCGTTATTTAAAGGAGTAGGTTTATATCTATCTGTTTGTTTGTATTAGCTTGGTTTCATGTACACCCATACTTCATCGAAAGGAATTGCATGCCGGTGGTTGGAATCATTTCTCAATTAGTCAATTTTTTGCTTGATTTTATCATATCCAGGAACCAAAATCCAAAAAGAATGATATAGTTTCCTCTTAGAAAACCTAGTTCTGAGCTCTAGACCACTCAAGAGCAGCTTTGAGTTTAGGGTTCTCCAACCTCTTCCTCTGATTCTTCTTCAGATCTTGATATAGAGGTGTGTTCTCCTTTAGGCTCTGCTGCGTTCTACTCTTTTCTGGTTGTGTCATTTTGCGTTTCCTGGATTCTTCTTCTGTGTTTTTGTTATGTCCCTTCTATTGTGCGTTTTGGTTCTGCTCTTAGTTACTGCTCTGCATTGTTGCGTCGTTGTACTGCCTTGGTTGCTGTTCGTTTTATTCTTCTCTTTTCTGCGTTTTGTTTTGCTTTCTGTCTGTTGGGCTACGTCTTCTACTTCTGCTATCAAGGTTTTGGGTCCGAGCTGGGAAATAGGCTATTGTGTTTCTATTAGGCCGCTCCTTTCTTTTGGGATTTTCTTCTGGGAACTTCTTTTGTCTCAGATCTAGGAAAATCCATCTCTTTTTTTATTTGATCTGTTCTTTTTATTTTCTTGATTTCGATATCCTTGTTTTTTGACATGCAATTGATTTTTTTAGATTTTTTTCCTTTTTTATCTTTTGAAATTTTATAGTGAGGTTTTCTTTTTTATTGATTTAGTTATCATGATCTGTAGCTCTGGTGATTTATCTGTCAGTGGTTGGAAAGTTGTTGCAGATTTGAGTTTAAGATGGGTATTCGGATTGTGATTTTGTGAATGTGAGAGTATTGTTTTAACCTACGATTTACAATTTTGTGGTGAGAGAGCTATGCCCTTTGTTTTTTGGGGTTTTAGGAATCCCTTCAAGTTCAGGTAAAGTAGAGTAGGGAAAGAGTGAAAAGTTGAAAGCTTTGGTAAGGCTTGCTTTCTGTTGTGGTATAATACGAAGAAAGAAAGAAAGTTCATTTTCTTGATTTTACAGTTTTGTTTTGCTAAATGTGCTTTAATATATGACATACATTTTGGGTTTTCTTTTTCTATCTATGACATGCGTGTTGGTTTTTCCTCTTCTTTTTGTTCCGTGTTCTTCTCTCATTCATCACCATTCTTGAGTTTCTAGTTTGAGTCTTGACTTGGTACTGACAAACATGGAGGAGAAATGGAGAGAATGAGATCCTTTTAGTTTATCTTGTAAATGCAAGTGAGAGTTTTTAGTGTTTCCTTTATTGACAACCTCTTGTTTGTACTCTATTGCCCCTCTTCCTTCTCTCTCATTCAAGACTTTGAAGTTTTTGGATTTTTGTTGTCAAGTTTTCTTCTCATTTCCAAGTACGCTTCTCTACCTCATCCTATTATTGTTTTCTGATTTGAAAAAAAATTGTATTATGTGGTATAATAATAATTAGTTGTGTATGATGTGATCTATTATACTTAGCCATTTAATTTATCTTCATCATTTTTATTATTATTAGTTCTAGATTGTAATTAGAATGATACAAATATGTAAGATTGACAGGTACAACTCTAGAAATAGTGAGCAAACGTTTGCAGCATACCAAGTATAAGCAGAATTTTACAGCTTATTAAGTTTATTTGTCGAATTATTTTTTAAGAACTTTTTTCTTTCTAAACTGGAATCAACTAATATGTACTTTTTAAATAATAATAATAATAATAATAATAATAATAATAATAATAATAATAATAATTTGTTTTTAGGTATATCCTTTGGTTATTTTTGTTTTTATTTATTCACGTATTTATTGTTATTTTATTTACATAATATTTTAGCATGCCAGTTTTACTTATTTAATCTTCAATCTGCATCATTCTTTTATTGTCACATTTGCATGTCGGTCTACCGAAAACAGCCTCTCTACTATGTAGGGGTAAGGCTGCGTACTATCAAACCTTTCCAGATCTTGCTTTATTGCGGGACTTCGGACTGGGTGTGATGATAATGATAATGATGATTGTCTCATAATAGGTCAATCCAATGTACTGACTACCCTTAGTAAGCATCCAGATGTTAACTCTAAACAACTTATGTCTACAGCTGATAAGATCTACTGCTTGATCCAATCAAGGAATTGAATTTGTATATATTGTGTTGTTAACCATAAAGCTAACTAATGAGTTTAGATTAATGTCTATGGGTAACATTTAAGTAAACTCTAGAGACTATAACTCTTCTATTAGGGACACCTAGATTTTAAAGGCTTGTGGTATATGCTAAATGTCAATGTATACCTATGAAAATGACATCGTTTCTTATTTTGTTTGAGTCTAGGTTAGTTGTTAGGGTTTATTTGTTATTGATTACTTAAGGACAAGAAATCATTTAAATTTATGAGAATTTGATAGGTCTAAATTTGCATGTTATTTGAGGATGAATTACTTGGTATTTGGAAATTTTATAAAATATTTTATATGGATTGAATGATGTTTTATATGCTTAATTTTTTGTTTTAAAGGTGAAGAGTTTGAGGAGAAAACATAAATTTGAGTGTTAAGTTTTTCCATAGTTTATATATAATAAAACTCTCAAATACCTCTAATTATATAGACTGTATCTTGTAGTACTGAAAGGTATTATTCTTACGAGGATTATGTAAGAACCAATTCGAACCTAACTTTATCTAAGGTAATAAGAAATTGATTTTTTATAAAAGTAAATATCAGAAATTGAAACAAATAATAAATCAAAGAAAATATGCAAATAAGAAGTGAGTTGCCAATTAATTTAGGGTTTAATCAAGGATGAATGCTTATGACTTATTCTCCTTTATTTTATTTCCTTAACCAGTATTGATCCAATTATGTGTTGATCCTAGATTTCCTAATGTATTGATTACCCTCTCTTAAGACCCAATCAATTAACCCTAATTGAATTTGAAGATTCTAGATTTGCAACCTCTCATTTCACGAAACTTTCCCTAATATTTCCAATTAGATATGAAGTTATCTATTGGATAATTAATTTTTCACATAATATATCTCTTCAAATGATTGTTAATTTGATAATTTTGGTATTATTAAATTGTTAGCTCTCATTACACAATCTAATATGGTTACTTATAACTCACGCTCTCGATTTGTTGTCACATATAAGCATGCACAATTATCAAAACACCATAATATGTATTAAATCAATAATAATCAAAGTCACAAAATAAAATAAGAAATTTAGAAACTCATGAACATGTTATACATCTTGGAATTCATATTACACAACAAGATTGATGAAATAACTAAATGAAAAGAAGAAAAAACTTTTTTGTGTTGGTTGGCTATAGCCTTTTTTTAGCGTGTTTAATGTTGTCAAATAGAGTATTAGTGTCTTGTCATGTAACTAGGGTTTTCCCACTTTAATTGCTTCTAAAAATGCCCCCAAACCTTAAAATAGATGAAAAAAACTCGTGTTTGGGAAATTGTCTATCACGATCGTGACTCTGGGAAATTTCTCTCTATCACAATCGTGATCCTACCTATACAGTCTATCATCCTTGTTCTTCAGTTATCTGATTTCCAACACTAAAAAAATACATCAAACACCTCAAGAAACATAAAATTAAGACTGAAATCATGCTCTAAACCATACAAACACTTAGAATATAAACAAACACTCACATTAACACAAATTTAAGCCTATTCATACGATAATCATTTCATAAACACTTAATAATAAAACTCCTATCAAAACATTGAATAAACTATATCTATCAACATCTCCACACTTAAACTTTTGCTTGTCCTCAAGCAAAAAAAACACAAATTCAAACAAACCAAATATAAACACATAAGAATATATTCATGCAATATGCAATAATGAGATAATGGCATCAAACTTTATGGAATCAATTTAACCGCAAACATCAATCATTTGAAGTGTGCCAACATACTAACCTATGCATTTCATGGTTAAGCACTTTAAATTGAATATACATATTAATTAAAACATTAACATATATTCATTTACCTATAGCACTTGTACACATACATTTATAATTAGTAATCAACCAAATAATGCAACTATCACTAAGTATCCCTTCATAAAAATTCTTGCTACTTTAAAAAATCAGTAGGTTTTATTTATCTAAACACCACTTTTTATTTTCTTTAACGTTAACCTAGTTTTTTGACGCAAAGACAAACACCTTATTATGAATGTCTCCCACTTACTCAAATAGGCCATGTTTTTTTTATTATTTAGCTTGGTTGGAATGTCATTTTAGCTTTTTGACGCAAAGACAAACACTTTATCTAAATGCCCCAGGTTACTTAACTATATCACATTCTCAACTAGCTACCAGCTATATTCTTAGCCTTTTTTTTTTCAAAAAGGACCAATGGAATAGTTATTTATTTAACATACTTTCTTTTCTTTTCTTTAATTTTTTAGCCTACCGCATTTCTTTTTTAGTCAATTATTCTCATGAAAAGTCACTAGTAACATCAACCAATTCAATTGACTTCTAATTATAAATATATACCAACAAATTTCCTAAAGTGAACAAAATAGATGTCATATCCTAATTAACATGCATATTTAAACAAAGATACTTAAAACATAAAATTCATAATCAATATGCCTTTACAAATTAAATAACCATATTCAAAGGTAAACTAATTCCTTCAAATTCTTGTCATTGTCACATTCACACAATTAACATATATGCAGCACATGTTCACATAATGTCAACCTAATAAAACAAACATAATATGATATAAAATAATCACACATATGATATGTCAATGCATAATGCTCTCTCTACACTTGGACAACACATTGTCCTCAATGTGGGAAAACAAACAACACATATATGAAAATAAAAATGACAAGAAATAACAAAAAGAAAATGTTAAGAGCACAAAACCACTTATAAAGATCCAGGTGGTGACGGTGTTGGGCAAAGGAATTTGAACACCTTGAGCAGCAAATTGAAGAGCTTCTCCCAGCCTTCCTCTTCATCATCTTCAGTGTTATTTCCAAGATCTCAACTCGCCTTAAGTGAGTGAGATATAAAAACTTAGGAAAAGCAATTGTTAGTCTTGCAACATCAACACCATAGTAAATAGCAAGTGCGGTAACAATATATCTTATACTAAGATAACTACTTTTTTTTAAGAGCAGTAGTTATGGATTGAAAATATGGGTGATTGTGCAAACTTTTATATTATTGTCCATACATTATAAAATGAATAATTCATTAATAGAACATTTCTTACTTTTCAATTTATTGAAAACAATTTGGCATATAAACTTATGCAATAATAAATGTTCAGGAGTAAGAATGACATTATTATTACCCCCGTTAAATGTTTCCAATACCTTTTACATAAAAATCGTCATGTTTTTCAATTATGTTCAACTAAGGAAATCCACCAATTTTGGCAAAAATGTCATAATTCAAATGACATGGTTGACCCCTTAATCGAAGCCAAAATTCAGTCGAATCCTACGGTGCAACTTGTAAGATACTATAAAATTCAAGGGTTAATTCTTTATACGTAATATAATCAAACTTAATAAATTTCCCATTAAATTTTTTGACTCAAAGTCTCAACCTTGTCTTTCAACCCTAGATTATCTAAAATGTCAAAATCAAAATATCTAGGAGCGCTAACAACCCTAGAGTGAAGAGTTTGGAATCAGCTACCTTTGCCTTTCGAATAAATGGAACAAGGAGCTCCAAAGTCTGCAGCCTTATCACGTGTCCCTCTCCCTGCCACTTATGCTTTTCCTTTTGACTGTGAGTGTTTAACACTTTGTTTGATTCTTGGTGCCATAAATAAATGTATACTTGCAAAATAAACCAAGAACACAATAAAATACACCAAAAACGTGAATAGAGAAAGGAACCACGAGATCTTGTAAAAAGCACTCCAAAAATGTAATATTTGTGTGGAAATTGTGAAATATGTGTAAGAGAAATGAAAATCTAGTTGAAAGATACAAGAACAAGCGAAAACCCCCAAGGAAAGTCAAAAGAGTATTGAGAGAGATTTGTAATGGTGGCTAACATTTTAGAGAGATAAAGTGTATGTGAAAGATGAGAAAATTTGAAGATATAGTGTTAGGGTTGAAGGAGGGGTAAAATGGGGTTTTGGAAGTGAAATTCACATTTTGACTTGGGCTGGCCGCATGTTACGATCGTGATAGGAGAGTCATGTCATGAATTTTGTCACTTGTCATTTTTTATCATATAACCTTCGAGCTTGCTTCCTTAACTTGTAATAACTTAAAAAGCAATAAGTTTAGCCATCCAAAACACTCCAAAAACATTAAAAATAAAGCCTAGTACCATAATTCAAAACAAACCTAACTACAGATATTTGTTAAGTTGACCATTCATCATCCAGAACATTTTTAATCATTAGAAAGAAAAGAAATTACTTCCCTTTCTTATGAAAATACTCCTCCAAGATACGGTTTGCATCTATGTCCATTTACTTTGAAGATTTCCTCATTTTGATTTTCTAATTCTAAAGATCCATGTGCGAATAAGTGGGTTACTTTATGTTGGACCCCGATCTTTAAGTGAAAATTTAGAAATATTAAATGAAATTCAATGAGTGTTTTTGTATATGAATTGT
>JAOTBA010047070.1:0-13602 GCA_025629845.1 Erythroxylum squamatum
CAATTAATAAACAATGACAGTAAAACGGAAACAGTACGAATATTATAAACCAAATAATCAGAACATTAAGGTCTCACAAGTCAAAGCATAATAACTGGAATTCCCTGACTAAAAATAACTTAGCTACTCATAACGAAATTAAACGCAACAGAAATCCTAATCAACATAGTCTCCATAACAATGAAAAGAAATAAAAGCTAATAAAACAGAAATCTGGAAATTCGGTATATGCTCCTCCCTGGCGGCTGGAAAAATCCCCTTGCTTTCGTCACTGTTGTTTTTCGAAAATCCAAAGAAGAACCCCCCCGTGTGCTGCCGTCACTTGTGCTTAAATATGTTTCCAAACCCTAGGTCTTCAATAGAGTGGGCCCTACGACAAATTAAAATAAAATGGTTTAGTGCTTGGCCCATTGAAATTGTTTCCACGCTGCTTTCATGTTTGTCCGTTACTTCCGTTAGCTTCACCAGCTTTGATTTATTCTTTTATTTCTCTCTAACCCCCCTTTGGCTATTGCGTCACCGCCTATTGCTTGGATGGGCTGCTGTCTCCTCTCTTGGTCACGTCCCTTACTAATTCCTCCCAGCTAGCTTCAATTTAAACAACGTTTTCGTCCCCTGCTTTGCCTCACTTACGTGTCTTCTCCTGATTTAATTTTGCTGCCCTCAATTCATTGTTGCGTGACATTCTTTGCTCCTCCAGGTGTCTCCTTTTTGTTGATTTACTCTCCATATTTGAAGTTCCAACACCCATCTGTTTTCTGCGTTGATTTTTGCAATGCCTCCAGTGACTATTAAGCACTTAATCCAACTGTTGCGTGATTTTCCCTCCAGCTGGCTGTCCCTTGCTGCCTTGTTAATTTGTTGCGTCAGTCCACATGTTGCGTCCTCTTAGTTGTCCTTTATCCCTTGACAATTTAATTTGCTTCTTATCTTTGTTGCTTCAATTAGTTGCTGTTTTCCTCTTTAATTTCCCTCATCATGCAAAACTTGTAATTTCCTACAAGGAACATTAAATCAAATTAAGTCCCAATAATTGAGTCAACAAGAGGAATAAAAAGGGATAATTAAAACATAAATATTAGACAAATGTGCACTTATCACCCTCTCTCCTGTTTTGTTTTAGTTATATCTATTAAGTTATAAACAAAATTCAAGATGCTCCTTATTTGGTATGACCATACCAACAAAAGTGGTTTAAGTAATAAGCATAATAGAAAAACAACACCCCCTTAACTGTTGATGTATTAAAGGATTAAGTATAGACTATAATGAAGCATTTTAGTGATTCAATGGTTAAATAACTGGTGGATTATTATTTTTTTGGTAAGAAAAAAGTGAGCAAAGCTCACATAAACAAAAAACTACCTAACATAAGAGACCCCTATTAAATCATGATTAATCCATCTACTAACATTAAGGGGAACTTGCTCCAAAGCATGAAAACCAGGAGGAAAATCAAAAGCAAGGTAGGAAAGGGAGTCAGCAGCAAAGTTCCATTCTCTGTAAATGTGAGTGAGTTCCACATTATTGAAGCGCTTTAGTAAGTCTAAAATTCTGTCAACAAGAGACAAACAATCTGAATTTGCTTGGAAACCGTCGGTCAACATCTTGACAGCAATCTCATTATCACTTTCTACAAGAACGTCCAAATAAGCAAGATTATAAGTGAGTTGAATACCATAATAAAGAGCCCATAACTCAGCACGAAGAATAGAACAACGACCCGTCTTGAAAACAAACCCATGTTTTCAACGACCATTATGATCACGAATCAAACCTCCACCTGCAACAATCCCCCTAGAGGCAACCAAAGAAGCATCCAGTATGGAGCTTCATAAGAGGGGAATGTGGACATTTCCAAAAAATTAACCTTGAAATCGAAAGACTATTATTCGGATTATTCTCCGAAGGCAACTTGTTGAAGGCATCTTGAATCAATTTAGCTACAGAGATAGTACTCTGCAAGATATTGAAAATGGAAGAAACACCAGAATTAAACACTCTGACATTCCTTCGTTTCCAAAGGTTCCAACAACCTAAGCTGAAAATAGTAGGCCAACTAAGATGATCATGAGAGAGATGGGAGCTTTTCAGATTCAGTAACAACCAATCTTCCAGATTAACATTCCAGAAGGAGCTCAAATTATTAAAATCAGTAAAAAGATTCCAGAACTAAACGGTAACATGACAATCACGGAGAATGTGTAGAAGGGTTTCAAGCTCGTCGTTGCAAATATCACAAACCCCAGAGTCACTTAAATGTTTTTGTTTTCTTTCATCGCTAGTTAAGATTCCATTGTTGAGGGCTAGCCAAAAAAACATTCTGATTTTTTAAGGGCCTTGCCACTTCCAAATCAAGTTCCAAGGAAAGTTATGAGAAGGAATGTAATTCCTAGAAAGAAAATCATACGCAGACCTCAAAGTAAAAACCCCTGAAGAAGACAGACCCCAAAGAAGAGAATTCTTACCATAAGCATCGGAGGGCACAAGTGTAACATCAATATAAGAGCAAATTGAAGTGGAGAGCAACTGAGAAAAATATTCCCATCTCCAATCTCCATCATCAGTAACAAAAAAAGAGACAGTTTTATCAATCATATTATCCAAAATAGGCCCACTAGCTACATGCAGCAAAGACTCTGAGACACCTCGCAACCATCTATGTTTCCAAAATTTAACCATACTCCCATCACCTAAGGCCCAAAAGGCGTTAGAAATCACAACATCCCAATTCGTAGTCAACAAACGCCATAGAGGAGTACAAGAAGCAGGAGCAACAATATTATTCGGGATATCAATGCTGAATTTGCATTTGGATCGAAGCACTTTAGTCCAGAGATTATTAGAATCTGTCAAGATATGCCATCCAACTTTCATAGCATATGCTTTATTAACTAAACGAAGATTCCTCAAATCCAAACCTCCAGCTCCTTTAGAATGCTACACTTTATCCCAAGCAACTAGAGAAAGACTCCTTTTGTCATCTTTCTTTGTCCATATGAAACTTCTGCTGATTTTTTCCATCTCATCACAAATAGTAATAGGGATCTTAGAAGTTTGCATGGCAAAGGACGACATTGAAAACAAAGATGAATTTGCCAAAGTAACACGACCTACAAGGGAAAGATGACTAGAATTCCAACTCAAAATTTTTGCCTTCATTTTATCAAGGATATACCTATAACTCTTCTTAGTGACCCAAGAATGGAGGAGAGAGACTCCTAGATATTTCCCCAAGTCATTAGTTTCACGAAACTCCAAAGTAGCCCTTAAGGATCTTCTCGCAGACGTAGGAACATTTTTTGAAAAAAAGACCCGAGTTTTCTGAGATAAGGTCATCTGCAAAGAAAAGATGAGTAACCAAAGGACCATCTCTGCTAAGCTTGATAAGTTTCCAATTCCCTTCATCAACAGATTTACAAATGCCATAGGATAGTCTTTCCAGGCATAACACAAAGAGGTAAGGAGACAGGGGATACCCTTGGCGTAGACCTCGAGTCGGCAGAATGTGATCCGTGATACTACCATTCCATAAAAGTTGCATAGAGCTACCAGAAACACACTTCATAATAGTATTAATGAGGGCCTGTGGTATTCCTACCTCATGAAGGGTATCAAGCAAAAATTTCCATCAAATTCTATCAGATGCCTTTTCAAGATCAACTTTTATAGCCATACAACCCCTTTTCGTACTCATGTTTCTTATAGAGTGAATAACTTCCTGAGCAACCACAATATTATCAGTAATGTGTCTTCTTGGAACGAAGCTAGTTTGAGCGGGCCCTATCACTTGAGGCATGATCATCTTGATTTTATTAGCAATGGTCTTAGTGATTAATTTATACATTACTGTATAAATATTCTAATGAACAGCTTGCTCTTAATTCTAAAAATATTCCCAAACACTTCTGAATTCCAGACCTTCAGTTTATCGGTCAATTTTGAGAGAGAAGAAGTCAGCTGAGAATGGGACTCCCAACTATTCTTCACAGAATCACTAAAATCAGCATGAGTTAACCAAACCGCAACAAACCGAAAAGGTCTGCTGGCCAAAGCAGGAGAAAAACTGCAAGTCTGCAAAAGTAAGGGACAATGATCAGAGTGAATACAAAGGAGATGGGTCACAGCAGCTTCAGGAAACGCCAACCTCTAGTGAGAGTTACAAATAACTCTATCCAGTCTCTCCCAAATACAACCTCTTCACCAAGTGTAATCAGAATCTTTGTACCCCAAATTAATTATATTAGTGTCTTGATACCAATTACAGAACCGTCGACATACCCCGGTTCGATTAGGAAACCCCCTTTTTCTCATGAGAATAAAGAATGGCGTTGAAATCACCAATCAGAACCTAAGGGAAGGAAATAGCAGTATTGAGATTAAGAAGATGCTCCTATAACTTAGCACGACAAGATGGAGTATGATGCCCATAAACAGCAGACAGAAAAATAGAAACTTATTATTCTGAGAGAAAGAGATGAGAACAAATTGTTGATTACTGATCACCATCTCAATTTCATAAAAATCATCCCAAAGAATCCAGATACCCCCAGAAAAACCCGTTGCTTCAACTCGATGAGAAAAAGGGAGGTCAATTCTACTAATACATCTACCAGCTTTAAGTCCACTAATTCTCGGCTTAAGAATAATAACAACATGAAGGTTATGCTTCTTGATAAAACACTTCAGATTTCTCACAAATTGGGGCTTACTCGCCCCTTGATAATTCCAAGAGAAGATAGTCATTAAAAAGAAGAGAAGGCATAAAGGATATCTCATTAATCTCGCAAATAAGGATCAACATCATCATTCTCACAAGGCATAAATTTCTCAATATCTTCGTCTAAAGACAAGTTATTGTTAACTCGAATTCCAGTATCTGCTTCCAAAATGGGAACATCCACAATCATGGAATCATCCGGTGGTCTCCTAGAAGCTGTTCACCCAAATTATCATCAACAAGGACAATGCCCAAATTGGCAGACATAGAGACAGCTTCCTTGGTAATGCCGGTCTTGGATCCCATAGCTTTAAACGACATTGAGTCAACCTTTCCCACAACAGAATGATTTTTCTTGTTCAAAGTAGAAGGGAGGTTAACAATGTCCTTTTCCAAGGCATGCCTATTTTTGAAGTCAAAAAAATCTCCTAAAGTGGGCTTAGTAATTCGCTCTTTAGTGGATGGTCCGACATTTTCTTTGTTATAGGAGTAAGATGGATTCTTATTACTTTCATACTTACGGCCCAAACTTCTTCCACCCCTTTGCCCACATGTGAGAACTAAATTCCCTTCCCTTAAAGAATCATGCACCGGATCGGTGTTTCTAGGAATACCCTGAACAGATTCCTTATTACCTCCTAGAATCTTGACATCCTTTTCAGGTAAAACTGAATATCTGAATCCTTGATTCTCATCTTGATCCTTTAAACAATGATTTTAGCCCTGATTATTCGGTTTCCTCTTCCGCTTCTCAACCACCATCCACAGACCAAAATCATCTTTCCCTGCCTTTGAGTTTGTCACCAGAGAATTATTCTCATTATCTGGCAATTCCTTAAGGAAGCAATGAGTATCGAAATGACCATATCTACCACATGAGGAACAAACTTCAGGAAGATTTTCATATTCAACTAATTGAACTTCACCATCAATCTCAAACTTTGATACAAGAGGTTTCATAAGGTCAATTGAGACTGCCACCCTTGCGAACCTTGCTTTTTGAAAATCACTTGTATTGAAGTCAATTTTAAGAACAGGACCCACCACTGCCAAAATAGCTTTTATCACATCCTCAGGGTAATACTGCAAAGGGAGTTCTGGAAGACGAATCCAAACTATAGTCTTTCCTATATAAGGGTTCTTCACTCTAAAGTTAGGAGTCCAAGGCTGGACAAGTAGATATCTACCCATAATAATCCAGGGACCTCCTAAAATAGCATGATTGTAATCCACCTCGTTATTGAACTGGATCAGAAAAACCTCTACCAACATCAAGAGTTTTAGCCTCACTTAAGTTCCAAATTGTACCAATCCTAGAACACAGCAACTTGTAGCCAATGTCCCTCCTAAGAAGACGAACATTCACAGCATTGTCCAGATTTCTATTACTCTTGTTTGTGAGTGCCATGGAGAGAGTAACTTTAAGAATATTACCCGTTTTATCAATCAGAACATTACCCTCCCCCACCGTAATCTTCTTGGCTGCCATAACATCTTCCATGGTCGATTCTAATATAACACCAGCCATCAAATAATCCCTGTATCCATGAGAGGCACACCTAGGTCTCAATGTTTAACCTTTTTGGTTACTCTATCTTCTTCCATGACCTGCAAATTAAGGTTCCCTAGAGGACTTGCCATTATTTTTTTATTGTCATTTTTGGTTGCTTTTATAGTAAAAAAAAATGATATGACTCCTCTTAAACAATGTATTTTTAAGACAACAATATTGGATTGGTAAAAGCATCAAAGATTCAATCCATTATTAAGAAGTCCTAAAGTTCTCGTTTTTAAATAGGTAAAAGTAAAAACTCCAACTTTTACCCACTAAAAATGACATTAAAGATGAAGAAATTATTTCAAAAAACTATCCAACCTTTTAAGTTAAAAGAGCAAAAATTAAATGAAAAATGAAAAAAAAAACATAATTCACTTGTTTCATGCATTACAATTGAAAATCATAAGCTATCGTAGAATTTGAAGTTTGTACATTCTAGATTCATGATTTCTTTGTAAAAGAGTCAAATAAATTCTTAATATTATGCTAACACCTAGTAAGAGTCTTGCAAATATACAAACCAGACGGTCCAATAATACACAATCATATTTCTAATTGATAAAGAGACTGTTTTCAATAAATCCACAAAAAAAATATATACATATTAAAATAATAAAATAAAAATAAAAAGAAATACAAGAAATGATAAACAAATAAAAATAAAATATGTACAAAAAATAAATATAGAATAAGGTAACAAGTAAAAATAAAAGATAAATATGAAAATAAATACACAAACAGGAAATAAAACAAGTACATAAGTAAATCAAACAAGGCATTACAAAAAAATATTTAAGCTAGATAAGAGAATATATATATGCTAATAAATTAGGAGGGATGTTCTATGTATTAAAAGTTTAGGCTAAATATAAGACATAAGATTCGAAGACCTAAGAAAATGAGAAGAACTTCTTTATGTGAGATCCTCTATCCTATTGTATCAAAGTTTTGTTTGAAAAAAAAACCTTTGATATGACTTAGAATAAAACTTTAAGAAGAAAAAAGGTTTAGAGGTTTCAGACTCGTCTTAGAGCATGAGATAGACAAATAAAGGTGAGAAACAAGGTGAACAGAAATATCTTTGTATAGACATTGTCCTGAATTTCCATTGTCCAAGTTGGAAACTTCATGAACTATCAGAACAACATACGCCAAAATTGATATGAAATCATAATCCGTAAATTACGATACGATGGCAAGAAGATCCTACAAAGAGTGATGATATAAAACTCTAAATATAGGAGAGAACAAGAATGCTAAAAAGCCCCCCCACAAAACCATGATGCAAAACAAAGCTGATCAAAATGACTCAGAAAATTCCATTGTCATGCAATGTTAAAAGACAATACAAGCAGGCCTCTTGTTCCCATTAATTAATATCCAGCTACTCTTTTACTCAAATGTATCATCATCGTCATCTGGAAGAGGCTGAGCAGCCGCTATGGCAAGTTCTGCCTCGTGCCTGTTAAATCACCATTATCATAACAAGAATGTTAAGAAACATGTCATGGAAATTTTTTATTGCAATAGAAGGAAACAACTCAAATTCCAAGAACTCAAGCAGACAGTAATTTGACCACAGAGAAAGAGGAATTCTTAGGAGACGAAAAATTGCTTACATACAAAGATAATGGAGTATAGTACAATCAACAGAATAATAGTTGTCACATACATTACATGAGCAATAGAAGAGGGGTAAGGGGAAGGGTTATGAGTATGAATGTTTGAGTATTTCCAACGACGTTAATACTAAATAGGAAAGAACAGCGAAGAAAACGGAAAATTGTGTTACTAAAAACTTACTGTTGCTGTGCTACCAAATCAATCTGCACTTCAGGAGGAGCCAAAGCTGGAGACTCCACAAAGTGCAAGTTAGGATCCCTACATTCGTTGAGAGCAGTTATAAAATTAGACGATCACACTTCAGAAAATAAAGGACAAAATATGCTTCTTAGTAAACATTGTTACTCACCCCGCGAGTTTTCTTGCGAGGTAGAGAAAAGGCTTTTCGAAGTTGTAATTGCTCTTTGCAGATATCTCATAGTACTGCAAGTTCTTCTTGCGGTGGAAAGTGACCTGCTTCGCCTTCACCTGCCTATTCTTCACATCTACCTTGTTTCCACAAAGAACAATGGGAATGTTTTCGCAGACTCTACCCAAAACAACGTAAGGTATTTAATACAAGTGAAAATGGAGATAGAACGCATTGTTAAAAGAATGAAAAGAACCTGCAAAGATCCCGATGCCACGTAGGCACGTTCTTATATGTCAGACGAGCAGTAACATCAAACATGATGATGGCACACTGCCCATGAATGCTGCACAGGTACCAATTTCATGTACATCAGTCTAGTCATACCACAATTTGCAACTCCAAGACCATACTTTTTATTAGCAAATAACAAGGAAAAAATAAAAAAACGGTGCACATAATAAGGCCTTCAAATGACTCATGGATGAAAGGACAACAAGCCACCAATACTCACTAATATCCATCTCGAAGACCACCAAATTTCTCTTGTCCAGCAGTGTCCCAGCAGTAGAATCGAATCTTCCCGCAGTTAGTGAAGAAGTCCAAGGGGTGAACTTCCACACCGATAGTAGCTGCAGTTAACACACAAGAAAATACAGTTTACACACAGGACGGCCTCCAACAATCTTACAAAAATGCAATTCTCGAGTTTTGCAAAGACGCCAAAATAAATAAATAAACAAAGTAACAGTTGCAACTTACGCTCATATTTCTTCTCGAACTCGCCGGTAAGATGCCTTTTCACAAATGTTGTTTTCCCTGCACGGATCAAAATGAAATGTCAAGAACCAGATGGGAATCATCAAATCGACGACCAAAAAACCAGAAGAAACAAAAGACCAGATCGTTTAAGTAAATTAGTTTCGAAACACAAATACAATCTTAGCGAAACAACCGCTTATAACATTCGCAAACGAGAAGAGAAAAAGAAAATAAAAAACAAAAGAAATTACCTGTACCGCCATCGCCGACAATCACAAGCTTGAAGCTTGGATAGTCAACAGTCTGCTGATTGGGCAAAGCCTGCAACCAAACACCAATTAAACCACTACCTAAATGGATAACAAAAATACGTAATCCAGCGTTTTTTTCTTTTTACAAACGCAGATCGAGACTGAGGACTAGGAGAATAATGAAATCGAAAGAAGGAGGGGCGGCGAACCATTTTATCCGAAAGCTTGCGAATCCCAAATTTTGAATCTTGAGTTTTGAGATAGTGTATGAGCTTTCAGCAAACGAAGGAGGTCCGCAAGGACGTTTTATAAAGGGTTGGATAGATTAGACCCTAAGCTGCCGTTTCTGCCTCTTCTCCTTATTTTCTATTCCTTCTTTTGAATTTGAATCTGCCCCGACGTGATACAAAATCTAAGTATATCTAACGGCTTGAGGCAGGGATCCAGTTGGTGATTGAGGAAGTGTGTGACAGGAGATTAGAGCCCCGTAGGTTTCAAACTTCTCACCCAGCTTAAAGATGACGCGATTGCCTTAACCGTCAGATCTCAGCAGTAAAGTGGATCATAATCGGGACGGCGTCGCGTCATCTCAACGCCTTCTCATTTTGGGCTTTTATATATTTTTATTTGAGCTTCTTTTACGATGTCCCTGGGCTTGCACCTTACTAAATTCACCGTTATCTTGCATTATTATGTTTCATCTGTTCCCAATTTAATTTCCTCCTTCTTTAACTCTTTACGCTTTTACCAAAAATTCTTATCAAGGATATTCCAACATAATTTTAACTGGAAATATTATTTCATGGATATAAAACCAACTATTATTAATATGTATTCTCTTCAATATGTATGCTCCATTTTCATCCATTAAATGGTGTGGATTTTATAAACCGACAACAATTTGTGTTTATTTGAATTTGTGAGAATTTAATTATGTGAAAAAAAACATTTGTTTATTATTTAATTCGTAAGACCAAAAACAAGCTTGTTTTTAGAAAATAAATGAACTAAAAACAATCATATTCATTGCTGTTAAAAAAAATTTGAGATATCTATCAGGTACTACTGATCTTTGCTTAATGTATGAGAAATGTAAAGATTTCAGGTTAATTGGCTACTGTGATGCAGATTATGCCGGAGATAGGATTGATAGAAAAAGTACGAGTGGAGGATGTCACTTCCTTGGCCACAACCTAGTTTCATGGTCAAGTAAGAGGCAAGGCTCAATTGCTCTATCAACTGCAGAAGTCGAGTATATATCAGCCGCAAGTTGCTGTTCACAGACGTTGTGGATTAAGTACCAACTAGAAGACTACTCAGTATAAGAAGATGAAATCCCAATCTACTGTGACAACACAAGTGCCATTAACCTGTCGAAGAACCCTATACAACACTCGGGAGTTAAACATATCAAAGTTAGACACCATTTTCTACGAGACTACGTTCAGAAAAAGATCGTAAGTCTTCAGTTTGTTGAGACGGACTATTAGTAGGCGGACATCTTCACTAAGCCATTAAGTGAAGAAAAATTCAAAGAAATCAGACGAAACCTCAACATGATTATGCTGAGTGATCAACCGTCTGACACGTCATGACCCAAATGGTTCTCTAATTTAAGAAGATAAAAAGTCATAAGAGTTAACGATAACAGTAACAGTAGTTACAACTGCTAACTTCTGTCATAAGAAAATTTTAGAGGGAAAGCATCTCAAAGCCTTGAGAATACCACCTACTATAGAACACTCTTGACATACCCTGACATCGACTTTTTGAAGAACTCTCAACAAAAACTCTTCACTACTCTGTTTGGATATCAAACTTTCCTTTGCTCTCAAAAACCAACCTCACCTCTTTGAAAAATATATCTGTGCATTCAGTTCATTGTTAACTTCAGAAACAAATGGATCAATCAATGACCAATGGAAGACTTGTTGATTTTGAGTCCTTGAAGCAGGACCAGATGGATATTGAATCGGAGATTGTAGCAGCCGGATGGAGGAACTTCTTTCAAGTTCGAGAGACAGTCTACATGAATGAAGTATATGACTTCTGGAAGAATATGGAAGCGGTAGAAGATACTCTTATATCAATGGTGGATAGATTGTCGATTATAATGACACTGAAGATAATCAAGAAGGTCACTGAGTGTCCTTGTGTTGGAGAGAAGCTCACAAATAAAGCTAGATGGATGATGCAAGCTAGCGTGAAGGAGATTCAACTTAATCGACAACTATATGGAAGCAATAATCCAAAGGAGAAGAAGGCCTCAAGTCTTGTTCCAAAGGCTAGAGTTCTACACTCACTTCTTTTCCATTATGTTCTACCAAGAATAGGATCGAGGTATCTGGTAATAACGTTAGATGAACAATGCCTATTTCATCTACTCAATCACCAGCTTATAGATCTACCATTTCTTATTTTCCAGTATATGGTAAAGACGAAGAAAGACTCGACTGCCCTACCGTATGGGATGATGCTGACAAGAATATTCAGAGATTCTGGAGTCTTTCTAGAGAGAGAAAATAGGATGAAGCTGAATATCAAAAGCATCATCAATTCTGCAACAATTGGTAAAATGGGCTTGAAGAATCTGAAAAAAGAAGAAGCAGATTCTAAGACGATAGCAAGGATTGAGGGGGAGCGTGCTAAAAAGGGAACTCTCACAAGAAGATTAAAATCCCAATCCACTGAAAGAACATCTGCAGAAGGATTGAAGAAATCATCAGATGATGCAAGGAAAGATAAGACGATTTCTCAAATAAAAGAGGGTCAGGAGCGACAGCCAGAGACTCTTGTAACCTTGAAGAGAAAGGGAGAAACACTCCTTTCGGAGAGACCAAAGCAAGCAAAAAGGTCGCCTAGAGTTCGAATCCTACGTCAACAAGAAAAGAAGAAAGGGAAAGAGTTGACTTATGGTGGAGACTCTGAGAAGAAAGCATCTCAGGCAACCAGGTCCTTAGTCTCAATCTTAAAGGAAGATTCAGCAAGAGTGGCTAAAGAGACTGAGATTAAGAGGAAATTGGAGTTTGAGAAGAAGAAACCTCAACCTCAACAACAGAATCCTAGAATGGTTGGAGAAAACAAGAAGAATAAAACTAATGAGAAGAAGAGCACTCCTACTGCTGTTCAGAAGAAGAAGTCAGTTGAATGCAGTCTAGCACAGGTCAATACCTCTCAACCATTGAGAAAAAAGGGCTTGAGAGTCAAGATTATTGAAGAAGTTCAAACTTTTAGGAGTAGCAACTCTATAATAATTAAAGAAACCCTAAAAAGGTCAGTCAAGGTACAATTACAACCGATCTTGGTAAATAGTAGTACAATGCATCTGTTGAATGATGATGAGATAAGTATGTATGGTTTTTTACGGGATGAGGGAACTAAACCATACCCCACACAGATGACAAGGCAGAAGTACACTATCTTACCAATTACAAAGAGAACTGTGATCAAGATTGTGCCTGACATTCAACCAAAACCTTACATTGTTCGCAATGAGGAAAAGGGGAAGAAGAATCTGTATCCAGAAGGGATAACAAGTGATCTGATAGAGGATCAGATAGAGGAAGAAGTGAGAAACATAGATGCAGCGTGCTATGCAGCTCGTCACAAAGGCACTTATGTTTCCCATTATATTTCAAATGCATTAGGAAGTAATTGTGGTCGTCGAACCACTGATGAAATGTCTCAAGTAGTTGGCAGAATCACAGAGGGGCAGTACAAAACCATTAGAATTGGAGATACAAGCTACACAATAGAGACTCTTGTGCACCTGATTATGCACATTAGACCTTTGAGTACTGTGTCTTCAATTAGAGATGTCCTACACCTATTTGGAAGACAAGTTCCACGACTACCCAGCCCTGATGACTTTGAACTCTCTGAACTAAACCTATCCCTCAACCCTCCTGCCCTTACAATCCTTGAACCGAATGTTATATCTTCAGATGCATATAGCACTATTATTGCTTTTGAAGAAGAACAATAGAAGGATGATGACCTGTGTGCTTCAGTAAGTAACTTAGGTGAGGAAGTTGTTCATATACGACAGGACCTCAAGTTACTTCGCACTGAAATGAAGGAAATGTTTTCAAAAATAATGAAGCATCTTTGGTCATGATTTTTAATAAATAAAAAATAGGGGGAGAAAGGAGAGAATGAGAAAGATAAAGGGGGAGAAGAGAAGAAGAAGAGAAGTGTAGTATAGCTTATTTTTTCAATTGTATATCTTACTTGCTTATCTTTCTAACATTTATGATTATTTGTTATCATCAAAAAGAGGGAGATTGTTAAGTCAAAATGACTTCACGATTAATAATTTTGATGAAAATCAAATAATAAT
>JAOTBA010047122.1:0-13594 GCA_025629845.1 Erythroxylum squamatum
TTGGTAAACAACAAAAGTATAACTCATTTTCCAACTGGTAGAAGTGAATTTCTAGAAGCTCTTGATTTTCTTGATCTTAGTGGTTGTGAAAATTTGATTACCTTTCCAGAAATTTCAAGCAGCATAGAAAAGTTATACTTAAATTTGACAGCCATAAAAGAGGTACCTTCATCGTCAGTTGAACTCCTCAACAAATTAAAGATATTGGGAATGAATGATTGTAGAGAACTTGAAAGCCTTCCAAACAATTTTTTTAACAAATTAACATCTCTCACAGACCTTTATCTAGAGAGATCCTCACGGTTGAAGGCGCTTCCTGAAATTTTAGAGCCCATGGATAATTTGGAGCTTGTCCACTTACAGGAGACAGCCATAGAGAAGTTCCCATCATCAATTGGCAATCTCAAAGGGCTCCGGCAGTTATGCACATCTTGTATAAAATTTGAAAATTGTTTTGTAGGAGACCACCAAGCGTTGGCTTTATTGTCGGAAGGTTTCTCTTCGTTACAATTGTTATTGGTTTTCAAGTGTAATTTAAGAGAATTGGACGAGCTCTTGTGCTTTTCATCTTCGGTAGAAAGTCTACATTTGAGGGAAAATAACTTTGAGAAAATCCCTGCAACCATCAAACAACTTTCAAGGTTACGATGGCTAGAAATAAGCAACTGCGAAAGGCTTCAATCCTTGCCAGAACTTCCATCGAGTGTCAGGGTTGTATCCGCCACAGATTGCGGATCACTAGAACAGATATGGGCCCTTAAACAACTACCCCTTGACTCACAAATAGAACAAACGGGGCCACCTGATAAAATATTCAATTTTTCGAATTGCTTAAAGTTGGATGAAGATCAATGTCAGGCTGTCGCAAGTACACTGTTGAGGAATTATCTAACAGCTTTTGCAAGAAATCAAATGCAGAAACAATTGGTACGTAATGCTTTTTCTTTATTTGGGTATGTACAATTATTAATTTGAGTTATAAATTTGTGCTGTCAGGATCAATTTGTTATGTATTATCCTGGAAATAGAATACCGGAGTGGGTCAAGTATCAAAGCATGGGTGATTCCATTCAAATTCCCCTTCCTTCTCATTGGTTTAATCATCTCTTTTTGGGATTTGCTTCGTATCTGTGTGTTGATATTGGTAGAGAGGAATTCGATCTTAGACGAGATTGCTATTTTGGAGACAATTACCATTTGTCTGAATATTTTGGCTATCTCGGAAACGCTACAGAGAGTATGATTGTCCAGATTTCGGGAGGATTTTGTGAATGGATACGTAGACATGATGATAACTTTGAAGAGGATGTAGTCTTTTTTAAATTCACCAGCTCAGTGAAGAATGGAATCAAAAGCTGCGGGATTATTCCACTGTATTCTCAAAAAGATGAGGATGATATCTGTGAAACATTCGACTTTCTAAATTTGGAAGTTCCCAAGTTGAAGATCGAAGAAGTTCAATGAAATTAAGAGGTCGCAACTTGAAATTCAATGTTCCCACCAGGTGAGTTATACATGTTTTGTGTGTTCTGAGTTTTCACAAAATAAAACTAACCTTAAGGGGAACTACTAAATCTGATTTTTTGAGTACAAGTTTTTATTTTTCTATATCATGTTATGTTCTTCTGATTGAGCATAACAAAAGTTGCTAAGTCTTACAGATCAACGATGTAAGATCTTCAAGATGAATGGTACATACAAAGACAAAGTAAAAGAGATTGCTTCAAAATGTGTGAAGACAAGCAAATAAACACTTGGGGTTCCTGCAAATTTTTCTCCAACTTTGGCCTCTAAATGTTGGGACTTGGTAGTTCAAGAACTCACTCCTTTTTACACAACCCAAAAGTGGCAACTGAAACCCCAAAACTGAAATGCATTATAGTACACTAGCTAGCTGTTTTCTCATATCCAGAACATTTCCACTTCAATTATAAATGTTTTCTAGTATGAAAAACGTTTGATTTTGCCTATAAAACGGTGTTGTTATGATTTCTTTTAAATTGATATTATGAATTTCTGCCAAAATTAAATCTCTTTGGTAACCTCTAACGAAAAAGTCTTTGATTTCATTAATAAAATGGCATAGGCTGGAAATTTCAATTTTAATTTTGACCTATCTCTAAAATATTTGTCTCTCGTAGAGAAGCAGTGGGTCGGGCTAGACTCAAGCCTGGATTGGGCTGATTTTTTTAAATTTTTTTGAAGGAAATTTATTTATTTAAAAATAATATGAGAAATTTAATTGATTAAATCGGTTAATAATAATTGAGATTTTATGATATATGAATATACAAAATGAATATATATTGAAAAAATAAATAAAATAAAAACAAATTTATTAATGAAGATGGATATAATTATAAGAACGAAAAAATTATGTATAAGTGAGAAATTAAATTAATTGAAATTATGAATTTCAATTAATTAATACAAATTGAGATTTTATAATGAATAAATATATAGAACGTACATATATTGATAAAAAGAATAGGATGAAATCAAATTTATTAACGAAAGAGGATAAAATTATAGGAAATAAAAAAAGGTTATATATAAAGTGATATGTTCAATTAATTGAAGTTTACTGATTTCAATTGGTTAATAAAATTGTGATTTTATAATGAATAAACATATAAAACATACATATATTGTTAAAATGAATAAGATTAAAATAAATTTATTAACGAATGAGTATAGAATTATAGAAAATGAAAACAATACTATATATAAAGTGAGAAATACAATTAATTAAAATGATGAATTGCTTCATATAAATTAAATGATAGCAATAAGTTTAGTGAAAAATATATTCTAAATTAAATAATTAAGATAGCTGCAATTATTTAACTCAACTTTTTGGTTTCTTATAAGTTAAATATGTAAATTCATAATTAACATATTTGTTACTAGTACCAATCTTTTATGACAATAATGAATCACTAATTCATAAATAGCTATAAAATAATTAACATTAAATTAATTATGAAATCAATCAATATTAATTATTCTTTTTTTAAGAAAGTAACAGAATATATTAATTAAAATGAGGGTTCAAAAAAGAAGAGAACTATATACAGAGTAAAACAAATAGCCACAGGCGGCACTCAAAACAAAAAAGCCACAGGCGGCTCTTAAAGCAAAACTAATAAGCTACAGGCGGCTCTTAAAACAAAACAAAAAAACTACTAAGTGGAAAGTCGCCAAATATGCTGCTAAAGATGAGGGATCTGAAGACAAGTCTCAAGACCGAGAAGTCAAGTGCGGATGATCTCAACTATATCCTCAATAATGTCGTGTGCTGATCGATATCGCCGACTGAAGATGCGGTTATTTCTCTCATACCAAAGAAAGTAAACAGTAGCAGAAAGAACTAACCGTGAAAGCATGTGTCGAAAATCCTTCTGCCAATGAAGATGAGTGCAAGCCCACTGGAGAAGAGGGACCCAAGAGGTCGAAGCCCAGGCAGTGTGAGTCTTCGACGAGAGCAAATCCCAAACACGGGCAGAAAACTTGCACTAAAAGAACAAATGATCATGTGTCTTTATGGAAGAGCCGCATAGAACACAAGTCGAAAAAGCCAGAATACCGAAGAATTGGAGTCTGTCCATAGTCTGGAGACGCCCCTGTGAAGCTAACCAAAGGATAAAAGAATGTCGTGGACAGGGACGGAGCCAGACTCAACTTTAAGGGGGGGCCGAGATTTTTAAAGGTAGGGATTTTTTTAAAGGGGGGACCACTTATATTTATAATTTTAAAAATTTTAATTATATAAGTAATTTTTAAAAAATATATATTTGAAAGGGGGGCCCTCCCCTATACATGGTTCCGTCCCTGGTCGTGGAATATGTCCTGGGAACCACAGTAAATGATGAATCGGATCCACAGGTCGTCGAGCTCGTATAAGGTTCAATGCAGATTTCGACAGAAAAGACTCCTGATGAGTGACCTTTCTAAACCCAACTATCAGCGTGGTGAACCTGTGGTCTAAAGCGAACTGAGTCCCAAACCTGCTGTAACGCGCTGCTTCCCTCCAGAAAAGCCCACTCTCCATACTGAATAATCTCTGAGACCCTGGCATCCCAAGAGAGCCTAGTAGAAGTGAGATCACGGAAAGAGAATCAATCACACGAAAGCCCCTGATCTGGCAACCAATAATCTTACCATAAGGAAGTATCTCTCCTATCACCAAAACAAGCAACTATAAGACCGCGACACCACTCCCGACTCAACAAAATCTTCCGCCAAACCCAAGAATGAATATAGGCTTAAACACTGAAAGTGAATGAATTGGACATTTTTAATTAGGTTCAATGCACATAGGTGGTAGTCCAATTATATTAATGCAGCTTCGTAATCCTTTGTTTTCTCTTTCCTTGTCAATCGATCTTATTACTTATAGTAGTAGTTCAACGAAATTGGACAACACTTGTTAATGTATTGGGTTGTTCCTAATCCGTTGTGATGGCCTGTTGTTGCTGTTCATTGCCTCTATAATGGGCTTAGTTGTGGGTTGTTTTTGTGTCTTTTTCTGCTTTCGCCCTTATCAAATTTTACAATATTAACTTCAGAGTTTGAGAGGTTAGAAGATTTGGAATCACTTCATTTGACAGTGGGATTGAATCGGATAAAGTTTTTGGATTGCAATGGCTGGAAGTATGGTGTTCATTGTTTCGGTTATGCTTCCGTCTGTTTATGATATATATGTATATACATAACGATATTTATATATACGCGAGGACTTGTACTTGATACGTGAAATGTATGTACACAAATTTTTCCGTCAGCTTAATCAATTTAAAAAGTTCAGATTGAATTTTGTTCAATGTATAATTGAAAAATACTGTTCTTAGCACAAAAATAAACTTTGACTAAACCTTAAAACTATGAAAAACCCAGAATTGTTCTGGGATTATGAATAAAGTGTGGGGGCTTCACGAACATGGTTGAACTTTCTACAATTTTCCAACAAATCAGGCCTTACTGATTAGATCAAATTCTGGCAGAAACCTGAACGGTTGCTTCTCCAATAGGACACTGAATTTCTTAAAATCAGGAAATCCTTATCCATATGTTCTCAAAGAACACGCTGATGAATCTGCAAGCCTAGTTCTTCAAGCATGTTCCCTGTTGATAGTATTAGCCCTGGCTTGGCTGCACAGAACAGATCAACCCTGGTATAGTTCTCTCTTCTTTCCACATGAAATCGCATGTCATTTTACCAAATATGATTCAGCTAGCGAATTGGGTCCTTGAGCGTACTTTAATATTGTGGTGTTTCAATTCAATCTGCAGTTTCTGCTTCCACAACTTGGAAGAGTTTCTCACAAGTACCTCTTTAGGCTTCTGCTTCTTGAAATTGGTCATTGAGTTCATTTGATCTGAACCCTCTTCACCTTCTTCTTCTAGCCACTTATTGGTCCTTTCAAGCAAATAATCTACGGTGTCTCCAAAATATTGAAGTTTTATTCATCTGCTAACATGTGCAATCTCGAATGTCAACAAAAGTAATGTTACACGTTATTTACTTTTCTTGAATAATTTGAATTAGTCAAAAGTTGTTTAGCTTATCTTTAGGAGTATCTGTTTAGTTCCTATTTTCTAGTGATTTTTAGTATCAGCTTTGTTGCTATTTTTCAGTCTTTTTCGGTTGTATTTCAGCCTATATAAAGGCTTGATTATTCATTGAATCAAATAAGTTCAGCAATTATATTTTTCTTATCAGTGGTATCAGAGCCAGGTTAGCAAACCGTGAGTGTGAGTGAAAGTGAGTAAAATTTTGAGTGTTCAAGCAGAAAGTTCGCAGTAGCAGATATGGCCTCGGATAACTATGTTCAACCGGCAATTTCGCGCTTCGACGGTCACTACGATCATTGGAGCATGTTGATGGAGAATTTCTTAAGGTCCAAAGAATATTGGGATGTTGTTACTTCTAGAATCCTTGAACCAGATGGAGCAACTTTGACAACAGCACAACGAACAGCTCATGAAGCGACAAAGCTGAAAGATCTCAAAGCAAAGAACTACTTGTTTCAAGCAATAGACAGGTCCATAATGGAGACGATTCTTTGCAAGGACACTTCGAAGCAAATTTGGGATTCTATGAAGAAGAAGTATCAAGGGTCTACAAGAGCAAAGAGGCAGTAGCTACAAGCTCTTCGTACGGAATTCGAAACGCTACGAATGAATTCGGGAGAGTCGGTTACAGATTACTTTTCAAGAATGATGGAAATTGTCAGCAAGATGCAGATCCATGGTGACAAGACGGAGGACACCGCCATTGTTGAAAAAATTCTTCGATCCTTGACACCAAAATTCAATTATATTGTCTGTGCCATCGAAGAATCCAATGATATTGAAGAACTCTCAATTGATGAGCTGCAAGGTTCGTTATTGGTTCATGAGCAGAAACTCCAACACCAAGACAAAGAAGAACAAGCATTGAAGGTAGCAACCAATCCAAAAGGCCATGATCGAAGAGGTCGAGGACGAGGAAGAGGATTTCACCAACTCAGCAGCTCCAACGATCAGAGATTAGAAGGCTCTTCATCTGATTGTGCGCAAAGTCGAGGTCGAGGGCGACGTGCAACAAGTTTCGGGCCAGTCGACAAGTCTAAAGTTGAATGCTTTAGATGTCACAAGTATGGGCACTACCAATCTGAATGTAGGACCAATCTCAGACGTAATGTGGAGACAATGAATTTTGTTGAAGAAAACGAAGAAGGAGAGATACTCCTAATGGCATGCCAAGAGAAAGAAGTGTCTTCACCAACCTTATGGTACCTCGACACAG
The DNA here is from genome assembly GCA_025629845.1 of Erythroxylum squamatum. Classification (NCBI taxonomy): domain Eukaryota; kingdom Viridiplantae; phylum Streptophyta; class Magnoliopsida; order Malpighiales; family Erythroxylaceae; genus Erythroxylum; species Erythroxylum squamatum. Next base: position 6,791 of record JAOTBA010047122.1, read on the forward strand.
GCTGTAGCAATCATATGTGCGGCAATAAGGAGGCGTTTTCTTCGATCGATGATTCTCACCGCGCCGAAGTGAAGCTTGGAGATGCCTCCACTCTTAAAGTCATGGGAAAAGGTACTATCCAAGTCTCTTCGGAGAGTAAAACGCAGACCATTAATGATGTTTTTTATGTTCCTGAATTGAAATCCAACCTCTTGAGTGCCGGCCAATTACTTGAGAAGGGGTATGAAATTATATTTAAAAGTGGAGTTTGCAAGATTTATGATCAGCATCAGAATTTTCTTGTTCAAGTTAATATGACATCGAACAGAATGTTTCCTCTCTACCTTGATGATTCTGTTCATGCTTGCTACACGGCAAAATTAAAGGACGAAGCATGGATATGGCATTTCAGATATGGGCATCTTAATTTTGGTGGCTTACGGACACTATACCAAAATAATATGGTGGAAGGACTTCCTCCGATTACAATTCCATCGGGAGTTTGCGAAGATTGTGTTGTTAGCAAACAACATCGAGCTCAGTTTCCACAAGGCAAGGCGTGGAGAGCTAAGAAGCAACTTGAGTTGATCCATTCAGATCTTTACGGTCCAATCACACCGGTTTCTAATGGAGGTAAACGATATTTGATCACATTCATTGATGATTTCAGTCGAAAGATGTGGGTATATTTCTTGAAAGAAAAGACTGAAGCTTTCGAAGCATTTAAGAATTTCAAGAGTCTTGTCGAAAAGGAGAGCGACAATTTAATCAAAGTTCTTCGTATGGACCGTGGAGGTGAGTACATGTCTCTTGAATTTGATGATTTTTGTGCAAAGTATGGGATTCATAGGCAACTCACTGCAGCCTATACACCACAACAAAATGGTGTATGTGAGAGGAAAAATCGAACTATTCTCAACATGGTTCGAAGTCTACTACGAAGAAGTGGAATTCTGAAGAATTTTTGGCCGGAGGCAGTAAATTGGAGTGTCCATCTCTTGAACAGAAGTCCCACACTTGTTGTTTTGAATATGACACCTGAAGAAGCTTGGAGTGGACAGAGACCAACAATTGACTACTTCAGAATCTTTGGGTGTATCGCATATGCTCATGTTCCAGATCAGAAGCAGAAAAAGCTTGACGATAAAGGGGTAAAATGTGTCTTTCTTGGCGTAAGTGATCATTCGAAAGCTTACAAACTCTATAATCCCGTAACCAAGAAGATTGTAATTAGTCGTGATGTGGTATTTGATGAAGAAAGGTTTTGGCCTTGGAATGATCAAGCTCAAAATGCAGCTCCGATAGCGGCTGATTTTGAAGCAATCGAGGAGGAACATCAACATCAGAATTTAATCAATAATAATTCTGAACCTGTTGAAGCAGTGATGCAACAGCCCGATTCCGAAGCAGCTCCGACACCTAGTGAACGTCCTCATCGCCATCGACAAAGGCCAACATGGATGCAAGATTATGAGGTGTCCGGAATCGATCGAAGTGAAGATCCATTAATCCATTTTGCCTTGTTCGTGGATAGTGACCCAACTACTTTTGATGAAGCAGTAAAAGATAAAAGGTGGAGAGAAGCAATGAATGTAGAGATTGAAGCGATTGAGAAAAACAACACTTGGGAATTAACAGATCTTCCCAAAGGCCACAACACTATTGGTGTTAAATGGGTCTACAAGACAAAGCTGAACAAGGATGGCGGCATTGACAAATACAAGGCACGGCTAGTGGCAAAAGGTTACAAGCAAGAATATGGGGTGGATTACAAAGAGGTGTTTGCGCCGGTTGCGAGACTCGACACAATTCGGTTGGTGATTGCACTAGCAACTCAGAATTCTTGGCCGATTCATCAATTAGATGTGAAGTCCGCCTTTTTACATTGTGATCTTCAAGAACAGGTATTTATTGACCAACCTCCTGGATATGTGAAGTCTGGTTGTGAGCATAAAGTCTACAAATTAAAGAAGGCGTTGTATGGATTACGACAAGCTCCTCGAGCTTGGCACGGTAGAATCGAAGCTTATTTTTTGAAGGAAGGTTTTACCAAGCGTCCTTATGAACATACTTTGTTTATTAAGGGTGGTCATGATGGGAAATTTCTTTTAATATGCTTGTATGTAGATGATCTCATTTACACAGGGAATGATGGTGTCATGATGGAGAGATTCAAGCAATCGATGATGCATGAATTCGAGATGACCGATCTCGGATTGATGAACTATTTCTTAGGTATTGAAGTACATCAATTTGCTGCTGGTACTTTCATTTGCCAAAAGAAATATGTGCAAGAGATTTTAGAGAAGTTTCAGTTGAAGGATTGCAATCCAGTTTCTACACCAACTGAAGTTGGATTAAAGCTCACCAAAGATCCTGATGGAAGGAAAGTAAACTCCACCATGTACAAGCAAATTGTGGGGAGTCTCTGATAAGAAAAATATAATTGCTGAACTTATTTTATTCAATGAATAATCAAGCCTTTATATAGGCTGAAATACAACCGAAAAAGACTAAAAAATAGCAACAAAGATGATACTAAAATCACTAGAAAATAGGAACTAATCAAATACTCCTAAAGATAAGCTAAACAACTTTTGACTAATTCAAATTATTCAAGACAAGTAAATAACGTCCAACAAACTGTAGCAGGTGGGTGTTCCTCTTTTAGATAATCTTTATATTTGTTAGGTGGGTGTTCCTCTTTTAGATAATTTTCAGATTTGTGTAAAAACAAGGTTTTAAGATCAAAGATATATGTTGAAAGCTTATATGTTCTCCTTTTTTAACGCAGGTCAATGCTCGGTAAGGAGCTTGCATCATATTGGAGATGGTTTAAATCCATATGAACAAGCCATATCCATCATTGGGAAAACTTAGCTGCTTTTGACGAGGACAACTTGATTCCCTGTTTTGGAATTGGGAATGGTATGGCTTCGTTAAATTACTTCGTTATGAGGATTTCACTAACATAAATAGTTCTTACTAAGTTCTATACCATCATATCCTCAACATCGACACATGATCAAGATGTTTTCATCTTCTATCCATAATTGAGGTTCTGTAATGGGTTTAAGGAAGTATTAGGTCGATATAGAGAGATTGTGTCTCATTTGCGACTTGCAGGTTTGAGTCGTATTATTTAGAATCCCATCGTCTCACCTAAAAGCATTTCTTGAAATTATCAACCGGTCCTTAAACTTGTGATTATCGTTACTTTATAACAGGGCCAACATCTTTTGCACCTATCATTGAAATGGCAATGACTATTGTAGAATAAAGTGGTGGTTAGTACCATGTATTAGTGATAATTGCAGATGGGAAGGTAAGTATATTAAGTACTATTATACATAAATAACATGATTTTAGAGAGAATTTAAGATGTTAACATTACATGTACCACATTGTGTTACCATTGTAATTATCCATTTTATTTGAGTGTATGGGTTACTAATTTTGTGAAGCTAATTTTATACTCTTGTCAATTTAGCATGTTAATACCTGTCCCAGGTTACTAGAAGTGTTGACACCGAATGTGGTCGGCTTAGTCTACAAGAGTAGAAAACTGTTCAAGCCATTGTAGAAGCAAGGTGGGAATTCGAGTTTTCTCCTGGAATGTTTGCTTTCACTTCTTTTTCTTCTTTCTATTGTATGAGGTTGCTTAATTTACTTTTCTTTTTTGTGATCTCAGCAAGCTTCCATTGTCTATTATTTTGGTTGGGGTTCGTGATGGGCCATGGGACACAATGAAGGAATTTGATGGCAACATCCCTACTCGAGAGTTTGTGTTTACATTTTTTTTCTTTTCCTGTAAAACTCTTCAAATGTCTTGAAATGTTTTATTGAACCTTCACTTCTCTAATCTTCCTTTTAGTTTGTGAATTTCACGGAAATTATGTCAAAGAATTTTAATGCATCTCGAAAGGACACAGAATTTTCTCTTGCTGCTCTAATAGAAATTCCTACTCAGATAAGGCTACAATAGAGCTTAATTTGTTGGGGTAAAAGTACTGTGTATCTTCTTTTCATTAGAAAACTTGGAACATACACATTCGTTTACTTATTCTTTCAACTTCACAGTCATCAGAAGGGAAATGGTCTGGACAGAGTTCCCCTTCCTCCCCGTTGTTAGGTGAATCATCTTCCAATGGCTTAAAATCATACCATTCTTCTAGCAGCTTAGCACATAATCATTTCTCCAGGCACAAACCCTGTTCGAATCACTATGAATTCAAGACGGGAACACTACTTCCTCTGTAATTTCAGTAACCATTGCACTGTTGGTCAAAACCAGTTGTAAGATTAACTCTCCCTTACTTTCTCTATAGATATTTTTCTAATGTAAACAAGTTAAGGTCTTTAATATGTTTGTTAAAACAAGAATAAAGATCTAAAGAAAATGAAGAGTCATATGTTATTTTCAATACTCAAATTGGTTATAATTTTTTTACTATTAACATATATAAAGAGATATAAAGTCATGAAAAAATCTAGATTGAAATGTCAACAGGATAAGCCTGTATATTTAAGCCTAAATTTAAATTATAAATTTGAATTTATTTTTTACAATTAGTTAAGTTTAAAAAATCTTAATTCATCCATCTTGGGTTAGATTTTTTTTATAACCATGTAAAGGAGGTACAAATTGATGGCGTAATTTTAGTATAGATTATTGATCAAATAATGCTATTTATCTACTATTAGAAAATAATCCCAATGTTCCTTCTTCATATGACCATATTGGACTCATATTACCATAGGATTTCATGTTTGCCTATTATATGTAACTACTCCAAACCTAATCAAGTAATGAGCTGTTTCACTTGGTGTGAGATTTACCAAATTATTTTGATCATTTTTAGGTGATGGGAAGCAAGGCAATGATATTTATAATTTTGGAGTTTGTAAGTGGGGAAGAACTTTTCGACAAAATTGTAAGTTGCTATACTCTTGTTGGAGCCTATTTGGTAGCTAATTGCTTCACCTTCATGAGCTAAATATATTTAATGAGAAAATAACTATTGGATTCCATGACTATGGCATACACTAATTCAATTAAATGATTACAATGTTTACATAATAACTATTATGTTTATATTGAAACAAGTATTGAGAACAAGTAGTGCAGCTTCATGTCAGTTACAGCCTACCTTTAGGTAGTGATTTTTGTTATGAACAACAACTTATTAATGTTGTTGATTATTACTATAGTAGGGGTATCTATCACAGAGATCGAAAGGTACTTTTAATTTCTTCTTTGAGACTTATAATGAACTTGTTAGTTATCTGTATGTGGTATTCATTACATGATTGTCTAGGAGACTCATACAAATTTATGTCATCTTCCTTCTAATTTGTCTTGTTTCTCTTACAGCCCGAAAATTTGCTATTGAATGCTTATGGAAATCTCAAAGTTTATGATTTTGGATTGAGTGCGCTGTCTCAACAAGTCAGGGTAATTGTAATAAATTATTTTCACCTTCTTTTTCTCTTCAAGTGGGTTTTTCATCTACAAAGGGTACCCTTGTTGTTTCAACTTGACTACTCACTTGGATCTTATTTCTTGGCTTTTGTGTGCTTATGTAGATGTTTATTTGGATTTTGGCTAGATGATGGCCTCCTTCATACTGCTTGTGGAACTCCAAATTTTGTTTTTTTTAAGAAATTAAAAAATTCTCATTGATGGATGATATAATACAGAGGGAGGAAATACAATAGAGCATCAGGCTCTCAATACAAAGAGGACAAAATGACAACGCACACATTTGAAACTAAATTGACCAAACGACAAAGCGTTCATAGCTATCAAAAACCAAAGGGGCAAAACTAACTCATGCTTTACGGAGACTCCCAAAAACCAATACCAATTAGGGTTGGCAAGGATTGAACGAAGGGGCAAAACTAACTCCAAATTATGTTGCTTTTGAGGTTTGGATGACTCTTTGAGTTACCAAAATGACCCCACCATGTGGATTACTGACTTTAATAATTTTTTCTTTGACCTTAAACAAAGTTGTGGGTCAGGTCCTTAATGATAGAGGTTATGATGGAGCCACTGCAGACTGTGGTCTTGTGGAATTATACTCTTTGTCTTGCAGGATATTTGCCTTTCGATGATGCCAATCTAATAAAAATGTAAAAAAAGTAAGTGTTTTTGCAGATTTTGTATCACCTCTTTCAATTTTTTTTCTTGTCCTTTAGTTGTCATTTCATTTTTTCCATTGACAGATTTCAGCAGTTGCATTCACTTGTCCCCCTAGCTATCATTTGGTGCCATGAAATTAATTGCTCAAATTTTAGATCCAATCCCTATAACTGTAAGTAGTTTCACTTTTATGAGACGATTTGTTTAATTAACTATATATTAATTTTATTAATTATCTTTATAAATAAATTATAATTAAATTAATTAATTATATATGCCATGATGGGGAGTCACACCTGTGACTATTAAGTCATAGACGTGACTAATTAGATATATATATATATATATATATATATATATATATACACACACACTATATAATAATTAATGATTAATAATACAGTAACATATATACTAAATATTAATATTTATTATACTAATATTAATATTTATTGACAATGTTATATATATATATACAATAACATTATATTAATACTTTCTACTTCATTATCATTTATCAATTACTGGCTAGATGGTTGAGAGCGAGGCTTGGCTTCGGTTAGGTCTCAGGTTCGATTCCTTGCTAGCCCCTCTTGTAAGAGCCTGGGGCAGCCGGGGTTTTATCTATGGGTGGAGAACTAGTGAGGCCCTCTGTGATGGGGTGTAGCCGCTTGGCCCTC
>JAOTBA010047222.1:0-13578 GCA_025629845.1 Erythroxylum squamatum
ATCTGTCTCCATGACAGCTTAACCTTCAAAACCCTAGGTTTTGATTTAACCCCCCAAATCACCATAAAAACGAAATCCCTTCAAGTATAAGTGTCATTAGACATCAAAGAACAATAATCCATCATCCAAATCATCCAACTCATGCATTCCCTCAAATGGGTTTCACCAAAGAAGAGAAAAACCAAGCTTTAATCCATGGATCTAGGCAAAGGAATGGAGGCTTACCTTTTTAGACCACCCAAATGGCTTGAATCTCCTTCTCTATCATGTTACAAAGGTTGAAAAAGCTTGAGAGAAGCATCCATGGAGTTTTCGAGAGAGAGAGAGAGAGAAGATGAGTTTTTGTCTTATTAGCCAACCTAGCTCCTTATATACTCCTCCTTTCCACTTATTTACAAAAATGCCATCCTTGTTCTGGTGTTTAAAACATCTGTCCGTATAATTTCCTGTGACCACCCAAAAATATATCATACATCATTAAATTGATGTCCCTAAAAATAATATCCACTGTCCTGGTTTTAATGACATCAGTCGCTAATACCAATTTATTTCGGTGTACCGGGTAAACTAGATACCGAAAATTCTACTCCAATTTTCTCCTAAAGTTTGCAATGGCATTTATTAATACATCCAAAAATCATTTATCTAAATTTCCATTCCCATTTGACAGTAAATTCTAACAATTGTCTTACCACTTGACATTTTTCCTACTCCAGACATTACTTCAAACATGTTTGGACTGCTCCGGTCCAAAAGAGTACACTATATACCATTTCCATCCAAAACTTGAAAGTACGCATTGAATCACAATCGCTTCCTTCAGACACTTCATAGCTCTAAGTCTCTAATTTCCTTCAAGTCAGAAATCATCTCATTTCGATCATCAAAATACCCAATTACATTCAGTGGAAGATAACCTCAGTGCATATCGTTTAACACTCACTCAATATACCCGTCGCATATCCGTTCACTCAATCTTTCTCCATTCATTTTCCCATAGCTTCGATTTTGGGGGGGGAAATGTAGAAAAAGTCTTGCGAACCCAATGGTTCCAGAAGCAAGTCATCTGGAGGCCTTGGGAAGAAGTTATGGTCAGAAGGAGCACAATCAGACTGAACCCGTTTCGGGAAACAGCCATAACTTTCTGTAGAAGTTTCTGAGTGGAATATTCTTTGAATGGGTCGAAAGACGACTTCAAGAGCTACAACTCTCATGAAGACGTTTAAGGTAAATTAGTTCGTCTGAGGGTCGAAAGTAAAACGGAGGCGGACTATGAATAGTAATCAGACGAAGTGACTTAACAGAAATTAGACTAAGTGCTTCGTCTTAAATGAACAGAAACTAAGACGAAGTGGAGTGAATAGTGCTGAGACGGAGTGCTTCGTCTTAGATGAACAGTAACTAAGACGAAGGAAAGTGAACAGTAGTCAGACGATTCAAAGGAACAGAAATGAGATGAACAGTGGACTACGTCTTACCTCTTCCGTCTCATTTCCTATTGTCTGCTCTTCCTATCGTCTGCTTTTCGTTGACGACTTCCTATCGTCTGCTTTTTGAACAGTAACTGAGACGATCCTTCAGTCTGTTTTTCCTATCGTATCATTTCCTTCCGTCTGCTTTTCTTTCCCTTCTCATATTCTTCCGTCTTATATTCTTCCGTCTGCTTTTTCTTTGACGAAGCTCAAACCAAGATCACTCTTTCTACTCCTTCAACCCCCTTATTTTCAGAAATTCCCATTTCCTATCTTTTATACCCGAAAATTGTCAATGAATGCATGTACCACTTTAAGAGCCAGTATTCAGTATGTATATGCATGTACGCTAATAAGATGCATGAGCAAAACCAATGCATTTCCTTTGTCTCTCCCTGAGCACACTTGTACAATATGTCGGGTCCTCACCCTTCCTTTGGGGACGGGATGTTACAGATGGTTCTGTGGAACGATACAAAGCTCGGCTCGTTGCTAAGGGATACACGCAACAGGAAGGGGTGGACTTTCTTGACACTTTTAGTCCAGTGGCCAAGATGACAACAGTTCGGCTTCTTCTGGCATTGGTAGCCATCAAAGGGTGGCACTTGCATCAACTCAACATCAACAACGCGTTTCTTCACGGTGATTTTACTGAAGAGGTATACATGCAACTTCCTAAGGGCTATTCCACACAAAGTACCAAGGTTTGTCAATTGCATAAGTCTCTTTATTGCTTAAAACAAGCTAGTCAGCAATGGAATGCTAAGCTCACCTCCGCCTTACTTCAATTTGGTTTCACGCAAGCTACTTCTGATCACTCTTTGTTTCTCAAGACAGGAAGTCCCCATTTCATAGCCTTGTTAGTATATGTTGATGATGTTATTATTGCTAGTGATGACTTGCAGGCTATTCATCATATCAAACAGTATCTACACAAGGCATTTACCATTAAGGATCTTGATGAGTTGAAGTTCTTTCTAGGCCTTGAAATGGCCAGAACAAAGCTAGGTATTAATCTTTGTTAGAAAAAATATACGTTGGATTTGCTTCGAGACACTCAGTTTTTGGAATCGAAACCTGTTTCTACTCCTGTTTTACCAGAGACTAAACTCTCAAAGGATTCTGGTGTTATTTTGGAGGATGTTACTCATTATAGGAAGCTTGTTGGTAAAATTTAATACTTGACTACTACTCGACCCGACATTTCGTTTGTTGTTCAGCAATTGGCGCAGTATCTTGATTGTCCTACTTCTGCTCATTTGGCTACTGCTCATCGTGTTTTACGGTATTTGAAAGGAACTATTGGTCAGGGTCTCCTTTTTTCCTCCGACAGTGATCTTCGCCTTACAGCTTATTCAGACTCAGATTGGGGTACTTGTCGGGACACAAGGCGATCTATTACTGGATTTTGCGTATTTCTTGGTTCTTCCCTAATTTCCTGGAAAACTAAGAAGCAATCCACCGTCAGTCGTAGTTCGTCCGAAGCTGAATATCGTGCCTTGGCGACCGCATCTTGTGAAGTGCAATGGCTTCATTATTTACTCGGCGAATTTCTCTTGGCTCCTACTATTCTGACGCCTTTGTTTTGTGATAACCAATCTGCTGTTTACTTAGCTCAGAATCCCGTTTTTCATGAACATACTAAACACATTGACATCGATTGTCATATGGTCCACAAGAAATTACAGCATAGTGTTATTGTATTGCTTTTGGTTTCTTCTGCCAACCAATTAGCTTGTTGTTTCTCTAAAGCTCTTTCCTCATCTATGTTTCGGGATTCTTTTTGTAAACTGAGAGTACATAACATATACTCACCAGTTTGAGGGGGGGGGTGTTAAAGTTATGTTTGGCTTATATGTTAGTTAGCTTGGACCTACTGTATAAATACCTCTCTACTTGATTATAATGATACAGATTTTTACCCTTTGTATGTTCGGTTATTCTGATATGCTATAAGCAAAGAAACCCATCGTGCTTTTGAGTATGTTCAAAGAGCCACTTACTAATTTTCAATATACACCAACATGAAAGAAGCAAATGGACAAACACCTGGTAGACATCGTAAAGAGGGTAGGTTTTGGAGTCGGTTGGAGAAGAGAGAAGAGTTGGTGCGTTGATGCAAGCTTATTGGCACGATGGACTCAGTGGTTGCATATATCAAAGAAGCAGCCTCATCTGTGGTGCCGAGCAGCGAAGCTTCTTCTTTATTGCAGATGTCACACTTGATCTTCATCTACCGATTGATTCTCGATCGAACCTTTTCGGATCTTCGTTAAACTGAACTATGTCAAGCTTTGGATTGAGAGTAAGAACTTGGAACAGAAGAAAGAGAAGTGAGGAGAGGATAGGGTTCAAGGGAAGCAGAAGTGTCCCATAAGAGCAGGCAGCATCCTCATAAATGATAAAATAGGACATATTTTTATCCTCATAAAAATAAAATAAAATCAAATAGGGCTTATTCTTGACCTTATAAAGAACAACAAAAAGGACCCATATTTTGCTTATTTTTATTCTTTGTGAGGACCCAAAAATAGGCAAAAATAGAAAAAAAAAATTACTTTACCCAGGACCTGTAAAATATTAGGAACGATCCTAGTAGCTTCGTTTTTATTGATTTACGTCAAAGAATGCTCTCACCTCAGTCTGCCTCAATATAAGTAATAATATTGAAGTATTGTAACAATTGTGACAATATTGCTCTGGAGCGACAGAACCTTGTTTCTTGATGCGAAAAACATAAAATATTTTATTTGACAACCAACAAAGATGACGAGGGAAGGTCGAAGGAATGAGGGAGGGCTTTGAGAGAAAGGGTAAACAAAACGTAGAATGTGTGATCGTTTTGTTTACTAGTAATTTAATTATCTGCTTAAATTTAATTTAAGGTTTAATTAAAAGGATGGGTCCTACATTTAATAATAAACTAAACATTTTATTTAATTAAAATTTGGGTCTTACCTCATCACTTTGATGTAGGGCTCCACTAAAATAAATAAAAAATTATTTGACAAGTGCCAGGTCAACGCTGACTTAACAATTAACAAAGAAATTTGAATTTTTGGTTAAGGTTAGGTCAAACTTTAATGTTTTTCAAATATTAGGATTATAATTGTTCACTCCGAAATATTTGAGTAAAACTTGGTGATTGGTGCAAAACTTAAGGTCAAAAGTGACCCTTTTGCCTATTTGTTTTATTTTAGGAGTCGACAAGTAAAGATTATATCAAATTGGAGTATTATTGATCAAAATCACAAAAAATGTATTTTCATCTCTATTATGTAAGAATTTGGGTTTATTTTAGAAAGATAAGAAGAGACTAGGTTTTAAGTAGAAAAAAAAGAGACAAAAACACACCTACTACCTTATCCATCATTCTCTTTTCATTCTCTTTTTAGTTTTCTCTCAATTGTTCATCTTTTCTTTTATATTTTTTGTCTTCGAACTAAAGTTATGTATGGTTAACTTTAAATACTCTGATTCAAGGGGATTCAAAACTTCAGTTATAACCTTGTGAGATTTTGTTCTAAACTTATATTCATGTTTTAATTCAAGTATTTCTTGTTTTATTTTCTTATATTTTATAAATAATTAATATTGATTAATCATTAATCTGACAAATTAATTTTATGTTGATTATTCTGCGACTATTAATGAATTCAGTAATCGTTAATTGTCATGAAGGATTTGTACAAGTAGCAAATAGATTATTTATGAATTTGCACATTTAACTTATAAGAAACAAGAAAACTAAGTTGAATAGTTGTAGTTATCTCAATTATTTAATCTAGGGTCTAGTCTTTTTCACTAAGTTTATTACTATAATTTAATTGATATGGAATGCTATCATGCTCAATCAATTGATGTTAAGTTTTTATTTGAATGTTGGGTTTAAACAAATTAAATTAGAAAATATTGAGACTTATTATGACTATCCTAATATGTTTTAGGCAAATAACTTGAATTGTGAAAATTATTCTTTTTGGACCAATGATCAATGTTTCAATTAGATGAGATCTTTCTCTTGAATTAAAGTTAAGTACTCTTGAATTTCTCACATTTATATTATGTTGATTTATTTTGATTCCTTGTTAATTTTAATAAATTAGTTTATTAATCATAAACTCTTACTTTGTTTTGTTATTTGAAATTAAGAAACTAATTGTTTAGTTCATTTCAGATTCGACCAGGTTCTACCACTACTATAAAAAGTTTAGTGAAAATTTTAAGGGCTTCGATAACCCGATCAAATTTTTGGCGCTATTATCAAAGAACTATTTTAGTTTCTTAGTTTTATTTTATAGTTTACTCCTAATCTCTTGTCTTGTATGATTCATTCTTCTCAAACACTTGAATCGTAATATAATCCAGAAATTGAGAAGACAACGCATTCTTTAAGGAAAGAGACTAAGCAAGGAAGCGACCATTCACCTTCAAAAGTGAAAAGTTGAGATTGATCTAACCATGGGTGAAGGTTCTAATGTCGAAGAAGTTAAAGAAAAGACCTAACATTAAAACGATGGGGGAGTTAACAACATCAAATTTGAATCAACAACCCTTATGCGTACAATTTCTAGATGTTGAGGTAGATTTTGAATTGAAATCTGGTTTGATTCACTTACTCCCAATTTTTCATGGACTTACAGGTGAGGATTCAAATAAACACTTGAAAAAAATTTATATTGTCTACTCTGCAATGAAGCCATAAGGAGTGATAGAAGAACAAATTAATCTCAAAGTCTTTCTATTCTCATTAAAAGATAAGGCAAAAGATTGGTTATATTTTCTTCCCTCTGGCTCAATGATAACATGGAATGAGATAAAAAGGTTGTTCCTAGAGAAGTTCTCTTTTGCATCACAAGCAGCCAATATCATAAAAGAGATATGTAGGATAATAAAATTCATTGGAGAAACATTGTATGAATATTGGGAGAGGTTTAAGGAGTTATGTGAAAATTGCCCACACCATAAAATCCCTGACCAACTTTTAATTCAGTACTTTTATGAAGGGCTATTATTAATGGATAGGAGAATGGTAGATGCAACTAGCAAAGGAGCTTCAGTAAACAAAACACTTGAACCTGCCAAACAGTTGATATCAAATATGGCGAAAATTCTCAACAGTTTGGGACAAGGATGGATGGAGTTGTTAAGCGTATGAATGAGACAAGTAACATAAACCTTGAGGATAAAATTTCAGATTTAACTGCTTTAGTTCATCAAATGGTAGTAGGTTAATTACAATCGACACGAGTGTACAAAGTATGCTCATTCTTTGGCTATCCTATGGATATGTGCCCTATATTGGAATAAGTCTCCCTTCAAGAAGCTAACATAATAAGGGGATTTCTTGGTCAATTTTAACGAAAATATGACCCCTGTTACAATCATTATAATCTAGGATGAAGGAATTATCCAAAATTTAGCTATGGAAATCAAGGAGGGCAATAAAAGATATCAATCTCACAATTTCAGTAAATAACCTCAAGCCCCTACATATGCTCAATCTCAATCTTCAAATTCAAATATGTCTTCGGAGAAATTGTTAAGGCATTTGCTACTAATACTCAATAATTTCAACAAGAAACAAGAGCAAGCCTTCAGAATTTAGGAAATTAGATCACTCAATTAGCCACCAATGTTAGTAAATTAGAAGCCCAAGAATTAGGAAAATTACCTTCCCAAACTATGGTGAATCCTAAAGAGAATGTGAGTGCAATAACTTTGAGAAGTGGTAAGGAAATTCAAGCTGGATTTGCCTTACCAATCAAGATAGAAAGGCATGATGAAGGACAAAAAGAAGATGAACCTCTAACTCAAGAATCATCAAAGGTAAAAGATGATTTATCTTTATTTACATCAATTAATGCACGTGTACCTCCTTTCTTTAGCAGGTTGACCAAATCAAAAAAAGAGGAACATGAAAGAGAGATCCTAGAAACCTTTAGAAAGATGGAAATCAACATACCATTTCTAGAAGTCATCCAGCAAATTCTAAAATATGCAAAGTCTTTGAAAGAACAATGCATGAATAAAAGGAAGTTGAAGGATAAGGAGAGAATAATTTTGGGTAAGAATGTATCAGCAATGATAAATAAAAATTTACCAAAAAATGCAAAGATCCAGGTATATTTACGCTTCCATATGTTATTGGTGATAAGAAAATTGAATGTGCCATGCTAGACTTAGGTACATCTATTAATGTCATGCCATACTCAATTTATAGAGCTTTAAATTTGAATTCTTTGTAAGAAACTAATGTGATTACTTAGCTAGGTGATCGTTCTTATATGCGTCTTAATAGTGTTATAAAAGATGCTTTACTCCAAGTTAATGGTTTAGTATTTCTAGAAGACTTTACACCTTGAAAATAAATGGAGATAGTGTTGATCATTCAACTTCGATTTTATTAAGAACGTTGTTTATGAAGAAAACCAAGATGAAAATTGATTCGAATGAGGGTACTCTTTTTGTTGAGTTTGATGGAGAGATATGGAAGTTCAATATTTTTAAAGCAATAAAGTAACCTAATAATTTTCAATTCATTTACCGTATGGGATATTATAGATTGATTTGTGTGGTATATTTTTAAAGAAGAACATATTGATGATGAGTTGGAGTTTAACGCTAAACCAGAAGTGAACAGGCAAGTTGATGAAACATATAAAGTTATTCATTATCAGGATACTAATAGAGTTACAAACTTTAAATGTTAAACTTAATATAACTCACAACAAAATTTTATCTTCTATTTTACAGGCTCTAAAGATATAATTGAAGGCCTTATATGAACTCCTAAAGTATTTTTATTTAGGTAAAGGGGAGTCATTATCTACGATCATATAAAAAAGGATGACTACAGGGCAGGAGGAAAACCTAGTAGCGCTACTTAAAGAGTACAAAACTGCAATTGGTTAGACTTTAGCAAACATAAAAGACATTAGGCCAATATTTTGCATGCATATGATTACTTTAGAAAAGAATGCTAATCTAATAAGGGAATCCCAAAGAAGACTCAATTGAACAATGAAAGATGTGGTAATGAAAGAGGTTATAAAACTTTTAGATGCAAGTATAATCTATCTAATCTCGGATAATGAATGGGTAAGCCTAGTGCATATTGTGCCTAAGAAAATTAGTATGACAATAATACGAAACTAAAATGATGAGTTGGTACCAATGAGGGTGCATAATGGGTAGTGAATGTGTATAGACTTTATAAAGCTTAACTTAGCCACTAGAAAGGGCCATTTCCTATTACCTTTTGTAGATCAAATGTTAGAAAGACTTGCAGGTAAATCATGTTTTTATTTTTTGGATGACTTTTTTAAGTTACTATCAAATTGCAATTGCTCAAAAAGATCAAGAAAAAACTATCTTTACATGTCCTTTTGGATTCAGGTGAATGCCCTTCGGTTTTTGTAATGTTTCAGGTACATTTCAAATATGCATAATGACTATATTTTCTGAGTATATTAAGAATTGCAATGAAGTATTTATGGATGATTTTACTGTTTATGGAGATTCATTTAATGATTGCTTAAATCATTTATCCAAGGTTCTCAAAAGATGCATCGAAATGAATTTAGAGTTGAATTATGAAAAATTACATTTTATGGTTGATTAAGGCATTGTTTTGGGACATGTGATTTCATCTAGGGGCAAAAAAGTTGATAAAGCAAAAGTGAATTTAATTGTGAACTTACCTTACCCTACAAATGTTAGGGAAGATTGATTTTTTCCTAGACATGCAGGACTTTTTTCATATTTATTAAAGATTTTTCCAAAATTGCAATACTATTACCAAAGTTGCTGGAAAAAGACGTTCTATTTGAATTTGGAAAGGAGTGTAAGGAAGCTTTTGACAAACTCAAGACATTATTGGCAAGTACACCTATTATGTAATCACCAAATTGGGATCTACCGTTCAAGATCATGTGTGATGCTAGTAATTATATAGTGGGAGTTATTTTAAGCCAAAGGATTGGGAAACAAAGTCATGCTATCTATTATGCTTCAAGAACATCAAATGTTGCATAGTGTAATTATTCTATAATTGAGAAGGAGCTTTTAGCAATTATTTTTTCTTTAGAAAAATTTAGATCTTATTTGCTTGGCTCTAAAGTTATTAAATATTCTGATCATCTAGCATTGAAATACCTTTTAGCAAATAAGGAGTCAAAATTGAGGTTAATACGATGGATTTTGCTACTTTAAGAGTTTGATTTGACAATAAGGGATTAAAAAAGGAGCAAAAAATTTAATAGCAGACCATTTGATTAGGTTTGTAAAAGATGAAGATATTTTGCCTATTTTTGAAACTTTTCCTAATGATCAATTGTTCCAAATGAAATGTATGGTTCCATGGTAGATAAACCTTGTTAATTATTTAGTTATTAGAACTTTACCTAATTACCTTAGTAGGTTTAGGAAGGAAAAGACAACGAATTAGGCAAAATATTATGTTTGGGATGAATTATATTTATGGAAGTTTTGCTCTGATCAAATTATTAAGTGTTGTGTGCCAGAAGATGAGCATCGTTTTATCTTAGCTTTTTGTCATAATTATACATGTGGTGGTCACTTTGACCCCAAAAGAACTGTTAGAAAAGTTTTGGACAGTGGATTGTATTAGGAGACTTTGCTTAGAGATGTTTATATGTTTTGTAAAAGTTGTGACAAATGTCAAAAGACAGATGCGTTATCCCATAGAAATGAAATGCCTAAAAGCCCCAATTCTTATAGATAAGGTATTTGATGTATGAGGTATTGATTTTATGGGCTCTTTTCCTTCATCTCGTGGTTTTTCTTATATACTTTTGGCTGTTAATTATGTTTCAAAGTGGGAGGTAGTAAAAGTCACCAAGATTGATGATTCAACAGCTATTGTAGGCTTTATAAAGTCTAATATTTTCAACAAATTTAGAGTTCTACGAGCTATTATTAGTGATCAAAGAAGCTAATTTTTGCAACAGAACTGTGGTAGTGATGTTTAAAAAGTATGAAGGGCATCATCGAGTAGCTACCGCATATAATCCATAAACAAATGGACAAGCAGAAGTATCAAAATTGTGAATCCTAGTAGAAAGGACTGGAGTTTACATCTACAAAATACCAATAGGAATGTCTCCTTATTAATTAGTTTTTAGTAAAGTTTGTCCTTTACCGGTGGAGATTGAACATAAAGCTTATTAGGTGGTGCAACGTTTTAATATGGATTTGGTAAAATCTGGGAAGGAAAGAAAATTGCAATTGTAAGAGCTTGAGGAACTAAGGTTGGATGCCTACGAAAGTTCGAGAATCTACAAAGGAAAAACAAAAATTTTCCATGATAATATATGATCTTTAGGAGGTAATTTGAGGTGGGATTAAAAAGTGTTATTATATAAATCTTGATTAAAGCTTATGTCAAGTGGCCTAGTCCTTTTGTTGTCATTACTATATTTTCTCATGGTGTAGTGGACAGATAAAGTTTAGATATTGAGAAATTTTTAAGATGAACACACATAGATTGAAACCATTTCATATTGAGATGATGCTAGTGTGCTGAATATTGATTTGGAGCTTTCCAAATAGGTAGAAGTTTGAGAAGAAAAAGCTATGTCGAGCATAATGATGTTAAACAATTGCGCTTTTTGGAAGGCAACTCAAAAGTATAATAGTTTTTATTAGTTTTGTTTTAGTTATATATGATTTTCATTTTCTTGTTTTTTGAGAACTTAATTTATTGACTTAAGGGGGCATAATACTAAATTTCATAAGGCGTGATCATGCCTTATAAGATTTACTATTATGAAATTTTGAGTCTTCGATTCATAAGGTATGATCACACCTTATGTAATTCAGTTGTCAAGATCAAAGACTCAAAATTCCAAAATATTAAATCTTAAGGCGATTTCACGCCTTATGTGATTTAACTTCTTGAAATGGAACCCTTAACATTCCATAACACTAAAATTCATAACACGTGATCATGTTTTATACATGTTAATAATCTGTTAGGTTTTAAAGAAAATTGAAAATTTTTAAAACAAAAACAAAATAAAAATCATAATTATAAATATAATTATAATCGTAAATAATAATTAATTAAAAATATAAATTAAAAAACCTAACTTGAGTTGTTTCTGTTTCAACAAACAACCCTACATCCAACACACCAACCCAGCTCCAGCTTGTGAGATGGAACCATTGGACAGGGCTTGTTTAAGCAAAATGTGGCTACTTATGCAACAAAGGAGAACATTTCATTTTATATCATGTAACTCCCCACAGAGAGGTTCATCATCAACGCAACAAGAGGATCGTGAAGTTCCACCACCTCTATATCTTCCGACTCCACCAATTCGACATGAGCATCATTTTTTATGGAGAGATTAGAATGTAAAATTTCTAAATTGGAGAAGAATTTGACTGCTCTGCTTTAATTTATGGGAGTGATACCTTCATGGTCACTAACACCATATTACATTCTATCAGATGCTCACAACTCAGGGGAGTATTATACCCTGTGCGTTATTTTTGTTGACTATTTTTGTAGCATGTGCTCATCTTATGCATACATTGGAGACAATGTATGATTTTAGTGTGGGAGAGCAAGAGTATATATAATGATGAACTATGTGATTTGTGCTTGAACTTATAAATACTATGATTCATATATTGATTATTCCTCATAATAGCCTCATAATCTTCTAATTATTGTTTATAAATAATCCCTAGGTTAGGATACTTTTTTGCTTTAAGTTATAATGCATGAGAAAGACAAACATGATTGGTATTCTTCATTAAATTACTTTAAGTATCTTAAAAGAGAAACATGACTGGTATTCTTCATTAAATTACTTTAAGTATCTTATTGGTTTTGTCAAATAGAAATGTGCAAGAGTTGATGCATTTTAATACCTATGTGAGCTTTAAGCCTAAGAGCATTCATCACATTTGTGCTCGTACATTTGTTTTTGTTGTGTGTAATCAAACATAGCTTGTTTATGCTAGAACTTGCTTTTGAATGGATGTTGAGACCACATTTTTGATAAATTTGTATATAAAGATGATAAGGGCATTTAGAATAACCATTTTTGACTTAAACAAGCCTAGTTTTCTTTTTATCCCTAGAAAATCAATTTGAGCCTTATCTTTTTTGTTTTCTTACATATTAACCTTGTTACAAGCCACTTTTACCCTTCTTTTTATTGATATCCTTAATAGTTTTGAGCCCCTAAATAGAAAGAATTGTATTAAGCTTATTTTGATAGGACTTTAGCTATTTCCCTTATAAATAAATTAGTTAATTCAATTGTTTTGATTTTTCATTATATATATAGAGAGAGAGAGAGAGAATGGGAAAGAAAAAAAGTGATTGAAAAGAATGTTATTTGAATAAAGTAAGTTTTGGATTGATTTAAGTTGATACTTGTGTAGATAAGTTTATATAATTACCTTCAATTTATTTAACCGAAAAAATTCTTTTTTGTTATCCCTTACCTAAGCCATGTTATAACTCTTATCAAGTCGCTTTGATTTATATATTAGGTTTATTTTTATTAGTGGTGGAGATATGATTCATGAGCAAGATTATAGAAATAACTTGTTATGCTTTAATTTAAGAGCTTAATGAATCCTAAACACTTTGAGCGTATAGAGTGAAATTCATGAGAGGGTGTCAAGTCTTGTTTTATTTGATTTTGATGAAATTGACGAGAAGCTATGTTTTTTTTTTAAAAATATGCCCTATGAGTGCTTGTTCTCTCAATTATTATTTTATCATAAACTTTTAAGTGTATTAGCTTTTAGGATATTTCTAGATAACATGAAAGAAAATGAGAGGTTGTTATGAGGATGATCGATATATTGAATTGATATATGCTTAAGGAAGTTTGAGTCCGGTGTGAGAGAATTTGATAAGATATTATTTAGTTATGTTAATTGAAATTATCTATGTCATTTTAGCTATATTTTGATGCTTAAATAGGAAAATTAATGTGTAAACGATCTAGAAGGGGGGTTGGATAGATCTTTGAACTTTTTCTAATAATTCTACAAAAAATCAGAAGTTAATTCACACAAAAACCAATTTAATCAAAAACAAATGTAAAGAGTAGAGAAG
>JAOTBA010047340.1:0-13565 GCA_025629845.1 Erythroxylum squamatum
TGCTTTTCAAGTGATTAATGATATGATGCCATATGATGTGAATATAGTGTTCGAACGTAGTTCGCCCTTATCGTAGGTTATGTACTAGAATGACCTTCGGGTGTTCCGGTGTGTATCCTGCGGTAAGGGGGCGCTACAATGGAGATTGGAGTAATGCTGGTTTTTTGTGGTCTTATAAGTATCTCTTAGATGCTCTGATGTTGATGATTACTAGGAACCACAACTCTATATAAGCTAGATCTTTTGGACTGTTATAGATATCTTGTACTCTAAACTATATATATTTATTCAATGAAATCTTTTAATTTTAAAAAGCTAAAAAAATGAAATAATCATATTCTTGATTTCTATTACGATGGAAGAACATAACTTATATAAGCCTTAATATTGACATAGGTGTATTGTATCAATAATAAAATGACACTTCACATTTTTAGATTGTGATTCCAATAATTTGTTAAAATTTTAACCGAAATATGGTCAATGATGGTGGTTGTCTAGGTAAAAGGTGTAAACGCCATGGAGAAATCAAATCAATAGTTTAAACCAAATATCTAATTTCAACTTGAATGGTAAAAGTTTGGTTAAAAGAGGTGATGATAGTGATGGCAGTGTAATGGTGGTGGTGGTGTAGAGGTGGCTATGGGCTAGTGGTGTGGTGATGGCTGTAATGTAGTGGTAGTTATGGTGGCTTAGGGTTAAAGAGACATAATGTACCAATTTTTGTGGTGGTGGTATGCGTCAGGAAGAGATCGCCTGTTCCTCTTCCCCTGTTCCCACCTTGTGCCAATGCATGATATCCACCCATTTAACTTTGTCTTATTTATTTATTGCTAAATGTGTGGAGGCTATGTAAGGGAATATAGTGGGAATAGGAAAAACGGAACAAACGATCTTGTTCCGGTATGCGTCACTTAACCAGGAGATTATGTTTAGGGTTACAGAGATACTAACTAAAATTATGTAGTTTAATTTTTCTTTATTTATCTGACATGTCCTTCACTTGTCACATGTACCGTACATGTTCAATAGTTCTACATGCCACATCAACACATTTAACTTTAAGGTTAAAGATGTGTTACATTCACTAACAATTAAAAGTTCACACATTTTATTACTATTTTTTATAGTTTTGATTAGTATCATAAAATTGTGTAAATTTCATGATTTTATTATAATTTACCCTAGAAGTTAGGCCTTTAATGTTTAAGTCTTTTCTAAACTTTATAACTCAAAGTTACCTCGTGCATTGAAAATTGTAGAAAAGAATTGGAAAATTAAAGTGTATACTATCATTAGAAATGGTGAAAATTATATTGTGTAAGAAAATAATTTGTGTGATATTTTAAACAAAATTTATATTAAATATAAAATGATCTATTCATAAAGGTTAAAGAATCTCTATAAAAATTAGTATCAAGATAATTTATGGTAAGGACAATTATATTTTAAATTAAAAACTTTGTCTAATTTTATAATAATAGCCAAAACTATAAAATATTAATCAAATGCTTAAAGTTTGATTTGTTGTCAATATAGATCACTAATATCTCTATTGTTATTAATGTTGATGTAGATTGCTAGGTAGGATGCTACTTTGGATACTACATAATATTTACATAATTATATAATATAAATAATTAAACTTAAATTTTAAACACTTAAACTTCTCCATTTGTCTTTTTTTTTTTTCATTTTTGAAACCCCTTTGTCTCATTTATTTAGTATAAATACATATAAGTTAATGTAAATTACGTTTATTTGCATACTAGATAAAATAAGAAGATTAAATGCTTAGAGTTTTAATTTATTGTATAACCCACTATTAATTTTGATGTTAATATTGCTAACCTAGATCACACATAAAATGATTGATACGTCAGCACACACGTGATATTTATATAATTGTATAATATAAATAATTTTAAAACTTATAAACTTCCCCTTTGTCCTATATTTCAAATTCCATTTTCTCATTTATCTTATATACTTGAGCTCTCTTATTTATGCTATATCTTTAAGGCACATGTTTATTATTAATTTAGAGAGAGGGGTGGTTGAGAGTGCTACAGCCATGAGAGACAATAGTGGTAGTATAAAAATGACAAGAATGTTAACACATCAACTATGAGGGAAAAGCCACAAAAACATGATAAAGGAGAGTTCTAGGAGGAACAAGGATAAAATCATCGAGATATTTGGCCATGAGTGTCATGGATAAGGAATGAAAAAATAGAAAAAAAAAGTAAGAGCAAAGCGAGATAAGAAAGAGTTGTTTCTTGTTGATTTAGGGAGATAAAGATCAAATGGCTTTCCTATGTTGTTCTTTACTTTGCCTTCTCAATTTTCTTCTTCCTTACGAGATAAATTTTTCATTTATGATTATCTAACCTTGAGCTATTAACTCTTTCAATCTCAGATTCTGCAAGAACATGGGAAGTTGCTCATATATAAGGTTCATACCTAATACACTTGTGATCAGATTAGTCTTTATTTTGGTAATGTTTATGTCAATTAGATATATGCACTAAGGTTACATACTTTTCGGTAATATTCAAGAAAGGATTAATAAGTTTTGGTTACTAGTTAGAGGGGAAAGGTAACTAATGACTAGTTTTCTCTCCATCAAGTTGAGGAGGATTTTAAGGAGTTGTTAACTAGGGAGAAACTTTTATATTGTCAACAATTTTGCATACAGTGGTTAAAGGTTGGAGATAACAACATACTCCTTTTATGATTTCATCAATTAAAGGTAATGCTTGAATAACATTTGTTCTTTAGTCAAATTTCCATATGGGATTATTAATGATAGGGAGTCTTTGATGCATTTAATACTTCATTTCTCCCTCATCGATCATTCAGAGGTGAGTTCCAATCCCTAACTTGTGTTAGGGAATATAAGGACCAAGCTTACTATATATGAATAAGATGATTTGGCATTCTTATTCTAGTAGGGAATTTCGAGTGGCTCTCTTTCAAATGCACCTAAATATGGTGCCAGTTCTAAATGGATTTTCTCTTTTATTCTATCAAAATTTTTAAGCATAATATTTACAAGTTAGGTCAATCTGTTTAAGAGGATTATTGTTTATACAGTTACATAAGCAGAAGCTTGATTAGACTTATTTCAAAGAAAAGGAATTCAGATAGTCTTTTCAATTGCCTATTAATTACTTTATGTAATGTCTGCTATAAGATTATTTCCACAACTTTGGCTAATATGCTAAATTAATTATAAATAAGTTAGTGAACAAATTTAATAGTGCTTTTGTTTCGTACAAACTTATTACAAACAAAAATGGTATAACAAATTTCCAAGAGGTTCAAGTTTCTCAAGACTAGTAGGAAAGGTAAGAGGTATTTTATAACAATCAGAAGGTCGATCTTGCTAAGGATTATGATATAATTGACTTCAATTCTTTTGATTGTTGTTATAGTTATGAAGGCATTTAAACAGTCTCTTATCAAATCCTATTCAATGTGGTATTCTAGATACTCCCCCCCCTATAGGGTTATGAAAATGTGATCCTTTATTTTCGTTTATGTTTGTTTTAAGCATGCAAGCACTCTTAGATAAATTTATAACTGATAAATGCATAGATTACCTCTAGATTATTGTTGTTTGTTGTGGTAGTCATGTTATGTCACATTTATTCTTTATCAATGGCTCTTGTTTTCGTCTATTGACTCCTTTGTGCTATATATCTCAAAAGGGCTTTTTGGCTCTTTTATTAGGGTTTAAACTTAGAGATAAACCTAGGTTAATCTTCAATTTTCTTTAGCTACAGTTCTTGATCTTTCATTAAACATTCAATTTTGGAAAGTTTAATTATGTAGATTAGAAAAATAATTTGACAATTTGGTTTTGCAAGAGAGGCTAGAAAAATGATATGATAATTTAGGTATGTAGGAGAGGCTAAAAAAATAATCTTTATATTTGACTCCCTTAACTGGGTATTCTATTAGAATAATACAAGTATTTATACATGAATACATAGGCTAAACTAGGAAACTAATCCCTATGATTATGCTAAAATTCCTATGAATAGGTTATTTACATTAGCTGTATAATCCCTATGATTACGTTATAGTTTGTAACAGCTATAACAACTGCTATATTCTGTAACACTCCCCCTCAAGCTGGAGTATAGATATTGATCATGCCCAACTTGTTACAAATATAATTAACCCGATTCCTCGGTAATGCTTTGGTGAACACATCAGTTAGCTAGCTCCTTGTTCTGACATGTTGAGTTAAGATTGATCCATCTTTTAGCTTTTTCTAAGTAAAATGACAATCGACTTCTATATGCTTGGTTCTCTCGTGGAACACAGGATTGCTTGCAATATAGATAACTGCTTCGTTGTCACACCATAAGTTCATTTGTAACACCCCACACTAGGGGTTAGAATAATGAGGAATTAGCAGTGCATTGTATGCTTTGCATATTTGAGTATTCACTTATAAGTGAATATATATTTGTGACACATACAAAGAATTGTACATGTATTCATTGACATTTCCGGGTATAATTGAGTTATTAATGCGATTAAAATATAAATTATGGATTATTTGTGGTGAAAATTTATTTGGAGAATATTATGATTATTTCAAAATTTTTGGTGAATTTTTAGTAATTTGGAGTATTTTTGGACTAGAAATTAAATTGATAAATGGACCAATTACAGTGTGATATGTGGACTGAATAGATATTGACAAATGGCTTATTTAAATTATGATAAGTGGTAGACTTGTTTGAGTGACACATGTAATACATGCAAAGAGGATACGTGGGTTATGTTTTGAGTTAGGAGAAGAGCACTGTAGCATGTTCTTCACCGTAAGCTTTCAACACACAACTTGTTCCTTATTCTCTGTTTATCTACCGAAATCTCGCTGCTGGAGATTTATTACTGCTTCCACTGGAGGTTACTGTTAGAGTTTTTGCTAAAACAAGTAAGTAACTCTGATGATGTTTTACGATGTAAATATATACATGCATGAGTGGGTTTGAGAAGTGTAGTTTCGGTGATGAATGAATTAGATGATGGATTTGTGAAATAGGAATTTTCCAGAAAGGTATGAAATAGACTCTGTTTTGGATATGAGTTCACGATAGTTGATGTCTCTGTTATGGTTTAGAGAAATATGTATATGGTTGTTTTTACTGTTCTTGCATGAACATATGAAGTGTTTATAGAGATGAGTTTAAGTGTGTTTAATGATATGAAATGAAGTTTTGGTGATGTCGTGGTATAAAGTTGATAAAATGAAAAGTGTAGAAATTGGTGAATGTCCGTATATGTTCTGTTTTTAGTGTTAGTGTGTAATCTTGAATTTTGATTTGTTGTGGATGATTTTGAACTGTAATGGGAGTAGAAAAGAGGAGAAAATAATGGAGTCATAGATTAAATGAGATAGAAATGAGAAATATGGAAAAAAAATGGAAGGTCAAGAAGGAGAAAAATTCGGTGAAAAAGAGAAGAAAGAAGATGAATAAAACGTAGTAAAGTTCGCCGTGACCAACTCTCCTTGGTTCGCCACTGCTAACTTGAAGGATTTCCTCTCTGGAAAAGTTCACTGCGGCCAACTTGTAAGAATCCACGAGGAATTTACCTCTCTAGAAAAGTTCGCAACGGCCAACTTTCTTTGGTTCGCCACGGCGAAGTCTTTCCTACACAACTTGAACATTCTTTGGTATTTTAGGCATACTTGCTCTATAATTATCTGAATGGAGTGATTTTTAACTTGGAATAAACTAGAGATATAGGTATACAAATTGTCTGAAGAAATAGAGTTTTAATTCTGTCTCTAAGACTTTCAAAATTGGCATAAAATTGAATCTTAACTTAGGTTGTAGCACTACCAGGGAAAGAAATCATGTCCTGTGGCTATTAAATCAAATGTATTGATGTAGACCGAATTATACTAAGGTATCTTCACCAAAGTTGTAGCTTATTCTCTTAGCTTCAAACTAGTAAAAAGTTTGTAATTTTTGGATATTGTAATTGAGAGATGTGGGTTGTAAAACTTGAATGCATGATCATGTTCTAGCCAAAAAAATTTGAGCATAAATCATTGAATACAGAACCAAACGGAATGATCTTGGTATCATTAAAAACTTAAGACATGGGAGAACAACTTTCTAGAAAGAAGTGTTATCAAATTACCTCACCTTCTTGATGAGAATAATTAAGCAAAGTGGACCCGAAATTTGGTTGTGAGATAAATCTGGATTGAGAAATTGAGTATGGTTTCACATGATCGATAATGTGACAAGATTAAGAATAAGAAACCCAGAATTTGTTATGAACATGCATCATACATATTCAGTATACATGAATATGCATAAATGATTTCATAATCATGCACAATAGTGATATGTGATTGTATTAAATGTTATAGAGAAACGCATAAAGAGACCACTTCCAGATATTGCCGAGATTTCGAGGAAATAAGCAAAAAAGGAGCTTTTGTAAGTAATTTAGATGGTCAATTTTGTTAGTAATTTAGTAAAAAAAAATTATAGTTTTGGTATGACTATTTTGTTTGCTATTGTTTTTGGATCATTGAATGATTTGCAAAGCTATAAGAATGTGATATGCTAGAATACATGGTATGAAAAATTGATTGATATGTGAATTGAATTTCAAACATTTCTGTTTTTGAATCTATTAAGTCCTAGTTGTGGGTAAATAGGCATGTCTAGAAGAGTCTGCAGCTGCTCCTGTGACACTTCGGTGTCGAGACTTCGGTCTCTCCTATATAAGCTCCATTACCCGTTTCTGTAAATGGATTAGCTGTTATCTGATTTTGTATTATGATATATGTTGTTTCTAGCATAACAAAATTGTGTTCTGATTCTGAAGGGTTTATACCCTCTTGTGATATTCAGTTCTGTTAATTATAAAATTTGTTCTTAAATGCATTATGTCTTATTTATTATTAAAGAAATCTTTTAATGCATGTTTATGCTATTACATGATTCAATAGGATGAGTTGTCACTTCATGCATTGATTATTTATTACTCACTAAGCTATATGCTTAGCACGGTGGACTTGCCCAGTGTAGGTTCAGAGCAAGGATTATAAAGAATGGGACAAGTCAACCGCAATGGCCAAAGGAGATTGAGTTTTGTTTGTCAAAATGTATTTTTGAGTTTGTTTTTGGGCTTGTATCTGATGTATATGACTTTTGAATTTGACTGAAGGTTTGTAATAACCTTAATTTAGACTGGTTTTTGAATTTAAGATATGTAATGTATGTTTGTTTAAAATTCTGGAAATGCATGTATGAATTGTTTCGTATGTTTTGGATTTGTTTCGGTTCGATTTGTGTGACACTTGCATATCCTCCTAAGGGATATGTGGGTGTCACAATGTTTGGTATCAGAGCTATGGTTCAGGCGATTCTGGTTTAACCAGCGCTTAACTACTGATTATACTTGAGTGTAAAAGTTATGTTTGGCCTAATGCAATTTGACCCATGTTTTGATTATAGAATTAAAGATGGAAAGATCTCGCGATGCTGTTGATGAAGTTGCTAAGAGCAATCATCCGGAGCAAACTCATCCATCAATATTTGGACCCTCTAGGGTCAATCGAGGAGAAGCTGAGGTGTCACCTCCACCTCCAGCTTAGGGAGAGGCTTTGGTTAAGTTGTCCCAGGATATGATGACGTTGCTGCATCGTATGACTACACCCAAAGCTCCAATTGACCAGCTGAGGAAGTATGGAGTTGAGGAATTTACTGGCACATCTTTGGAAGAATCTGAAAGAGCTGAATTCTAGATTGAGAAGGTGAAGAGGGTGTTGGATGAGATCAATTGTCCAGCAGAGCAGATGGTGCACTGTGTTGTCTCCCTTCTGTAGGGAGCAGCTTATGAATGGTGGAAGTTCATTATGAGGAATCCCCAGTTACCGGTGCCTCTGACTTGGGATTTCTTTGCCCAAGAATTCAAAGCTAAGTATGTGACGGAAGCCTACAGAAAGGAGAAGTGGAAGCAATTTCTGAATTTGAAGCAGAGAAACTTGTCGGTTGTTGAGTACAAACGGGAATTCAACCGAGTCAATAAGTATGCCCCCGAATTGGTACTTACTGAGGAGTTCCGGTGTCATCAATTTGAGGATGGGTTGCATGACCCCATGAAGGAGCATCTGGCATCATTTACTCTGTTGCAACAAGTGACTTATCATCAGTTAGTACAAGCTGCCATGAAAATTGAAAGGCAAGAGACAATCAGAAGAAATGAGTCAACGAAGGGGCTTTACTAGAGGAGGCCAGTCCTTGGGGAAACAAAGTCGGGAAGGTACTACTTCTATACCAAAAAATACTCAGAGGTTTATGACTCGGGGAAGGGGACAAAACTTTCCCTCATCAGCTGTTTCTGGTAGGGGTTCCTTTGGGGGCTGAGGTTCTGGTGCCCTAAAGTGCCCTCATTGCTCTTCACATCATTGGGGAGTTTGTTGGAGGTCCACTAGTGCATGTTTCCATTATGGTAGTACTGAGCACATGGTAGTCAATTACCCTCTAAGACAATATGAGATATCACAAGCCAGTCGAGAGGACTTCTATGCATCTGCTGGGAATAGAGACACATGCATCTGCTGGGAACAAAGGACGTGATAGAGGTCAAGAAGGGTATCATCAAAACAGACCTAATCCGAGTTCCCACTCAGAAATTGTGAATCGACTAGCTGTGCCTTCTGCTTCGGCTCAAGCTTATGCACTGAAAGCTCGCGAGGATCAGTATGCACCAGACGTCATTGCTGGTATTGTTTCTCTCTTTAATTATGAAATGTATGCATTAATTGATCCTGGATCATCTCATTCCTATATATGTGTTGGAGAAATATTTAATAAAGAGATGCCTATAGAGCAGTTAGAGTATAACATTCATGTAACCAATCCTCTGGGTAATAGTGTGTTGGTTAATCAGGTGTATAGGAACTGTCCTATTATGATCCAAGGAAATGATTACGTAGCAGATCTGATCAGATTACCTTTTCATGAATTTGATTTGATTCTAGGTATGGATTGGTTGTCCAAGCATCAGGCAGTAGTTGATTGTGACGCTAAAATAGTTATACTTAGGAGGCCTGATCAACCTATAATAATAGTTCGTGGCATTTGTACTAGTTCCTTAGCTAATGTGATATCTGCCATGCAAGCCCGAAAGCTCCTCAGGAAGGGATGTAAAGCTTATCTAGCTTTTGTGTTTGATTCTAAAAAGGAGGGTGCTAAATTGCTTGACATTCCTATAGTTAATGAATTCGAGATGTATTTCCTGAGGAATTACCTGGACTCCCTCCTGAAAGGGAAGTGGAGTTATCTATTGAAGTCATGCCTGGCACTGCTCTTATATCCAAAGCACCGTACAGAATGGCTCCTACTGAATTGAAGAAGTTGAAGGTACAGTTATAAGAGCTTATGGATAAAGGGTTTATTCGACCCAGTATGTCACAGTGGGGAGCACCAGTTTTGTTCGTTAAGAAGAAGGATGAGACACTACGGATGTGCATCAATTACAGGCAATTGAATAGAGTCATAGTGAAGAATAAGCATTCGTTGCCAAGGATTAAAGATTTATTTGATCAGTTGAAAGAAGCAGGGGTGTTTTCAAAGATAGATCTATGATCGGGATACTATCAACTTCGGGTAAAGGATATGGATGTACCGAAAACTACATTTAGGACCCGTTATGGACATTATGAATTCCTGGTAATGCTATTCGGGTTAATTAATGCTCCAGCAGTATTTATGGATTTGATGAATAGAATATTCAGGCCTTATTTGGACTAGTTTATTGTGGTGTTTATTGATGATATCGTGGTCTATTCTAAGAATGAACTTGATCATACTGAACATCTCTGAATTGTGTTACAGACCCTACAGGAAAGACAGTTGTATGCTAAGTTGAGCAAGTGTGATTTATGGCTTCAAGAGATATCTTTTCTAGGACATGTTGTCTCTCAAGGGATTAGAGTTGATCCTAGTAAGATAAAAACAATTGTTAACTGGAAGCCACAACGGAATGTGACAGAAGTGAGAAGTTTTCTAGGTTTGGCTGGTTATTATCGTCGGTTTATGAAGGGGTTCTTAGTGATAGCATCCCCTTTAACTAAACTGTTAAGGAAAGGAGTGAAGTATGAATGGTCTGATAGATGTCAGAATAGTTTTGATCAATTGAAAAGTTTGCTTACTGAAGCTCCTGTATTAGTTCAACCAATTTCTGGTAACGAGTATGTTATGTATACTGATGCATCCAGAATTGGTTTGGGTTGTGTTTTAATGCAGGATGGAAAGGTAGTTGCTTATGCTTCTAGGCAACTAAAGTCACATGAATAGAATTGCCCAACACATGATCTGGAACTTACAGCAATAGTGTTTGCCTTGAAAATTTGGCGGCAGTACTTATATGGTGAAAAATGTAGAATTTTCGCAGATCATAAGAGCCTGAAGTATTTGCTTACCCAGAAGAAACTTAATCTAAGACAACAGCGTTGGTTGGAACTGTTTAAGAACTATGATTGTATTGTGGACTATCATCCTAGTAAAGCTAATGTAGTAGCTGATACTTCGAGTCAAAAGACCATTTCAGCACTATCACTTACGTAGAGTGAATGGAAATTTATATCTGATGGAGCTTTAATAGCTCAATTGAAAGCAAGGCCTATTTTGAGACCAGAAATTTGTGATGCTTAAAGAGCTAATGATAAGTTACAACAACTTATCTTAACTACTTGAGAAGGTAAACAATCTGATTTTTCTATTCAAGGAGATGGTGAATTGTATTATAAAGATCGGTTATGTGTGCCAGCTAATGATGAATTGAAGAAGAAGTTATTGTTTGAGGCTCATAATACAATATTTACTATGCATCCTGGTGGAAACAAGATGTATCAGGATCTGAAGTAGTATTACTAGTGGTCAGGTATGAAACGGGATGTTGTGGATTATGTAGCTAAATGTCTGACGTGTCAGCAGGTTAATGGTGAGCACCAGGTTCCATTTGGTTTGTTACATCCTATATCTATTCCTCAATGAAAATGGGATAACATTACCATGGACTTTGTCACTGGACTTCCTCTCACTCAAAGGAAGCATGATGCGATATGGGTGATTGTGGATAAGTTTACCAAATCTACTGATTTTCTGCATGTTCGTGCTGATTAATCTTTGGATAGGCTTGTAGATATATATGTTAATGAGATAGTGAGACTACATAGAGTACCATTGTCTATTATTTCTGATCATGATCCTCGATTTACTTCGAGATTCTGGAAAAGTTTACAGAAGGCTTTGGGTACTCAAGTTAAGTTTAGTACTGCTTTCTATCCCCAGACAGATGGACAGTATGAACGGGTTATACAGATATTGGAAGACATGCTTCGAGGTTGTCTGTTAGAGTTTCCAGGAAGTTGGGATAAGTATTTAGCTCTGATGGAGTTTGCTTACAACAACAGTTATCAGATCAGCATTGGCATGGCGCCTTATGAAGCGTTGTATGGTAGAAGGTGTAGAACTCCAGTATGTTGGACTAAGTTGAGTGAAAGCAAGATGATAGGGCCTGAAATTGTGAAAGATAATGGAGAAAAGATTCAGATTATTAAACAAAAATTGAAAACTGCCAGTGATAGGCAGAAGTCTTATGTTGATCTAAACAAAAGGGATATTGAATATCAAGTAGGTGATTAGGTATTCTTGAAAGTGCCACCGTGGAAAAAGATACTTCGATTTGGTAAGAAGGGTAAACTTAGTCCGCGATACATTATTCCTTATGAAGTTCTCAAAAGAGTCGGACCGGTAGCTTATCAGTTGGCTCTTCCTGAAGAATTGGCCAAGCTACATGATGTGTTTCATGTTTCTATGCTAAGAAGATATCGGTCAAATGCTACACATAAGATTCCTGTGCAGGAAATTCAGGTACAACCGGATTTGTCTTATGAAGAAGGCCCAACTTCTATTTTAGCCAGAGAAGTCAGGCAACTTAAGAACAAGCAAATACCTTTAGTAAAAGTTCTCTGGAAACACTATGGACTTGAGAAAGCAACATGGGAACTAGAAGAAACCATGAAAGCTCAGTATCTACAACTATTTGAATCAGGTAAAATTTCAAG
Source organism: Erythroxylum squamatum (assembly GCA_025629845.1). NCBI lineage: Eukaryota > Viridiplantae > Streptophyta > Magnoliopsida > Malpighiales > Erythroxylaceae > Erythroxylum > Erythroxylum squamatum. Next base: position 12,122 of record JAOTBA010047340.1, read on the forward strand.
GTTGAAAATTCTTAAGAAGGGAAGAATTGTAACACCCCACACTAGGGGTTAGAATAATGAGGAATTAGCAGTGCATTGTATGCTTTGCATATTTGAGTATTCACTTATAAGTGAATATATATTTGTGACACATACAAATAATTGTACATGCATTCATTGACATTTTCGGGTATAATTGAGTTATTAATGTGATTAAAATATGATTGTGGATTATTTGTGGTGAAACTTTATTTGGAGAATATTATGACTATTTCAAAATTTTTGTTTCAAAATTTTTGGTGAATTTTTGGAAATTTGGAATATTTTTTAAATTGATAAATGGACCAATTATAGTGTGACATGTGGACTGAATAGATATTGACAAATGGCTTACTTAAATTGTGATAAGTGGCAGACTTGACACATGTAATATATGCAAAGAGGATACGTGGGTTATGTTTTGAGTTAGGAGAAGAACACTGTAGCATGTTTTTCACCGTAAGCTTTCAACACACAACTTGTTCCTTGTTTTCTGATTATCCACCGAAATCTCATTGCTGGAGATTTGTTACTGCTTCCACTGGAGGTTACTATTAGAGTTTTTGCTGAAACAAGTAAGTAACTCTGATGATGTTTTACGGTGTAAATATATACATATATGAGTGGGTTTGAGAAGTGTAGTTTCGGTGATGAATGAATTAGATGATGGCTTTATGAAATAGGAATTGTCCATAAAGGTATGAAATAGACTCTGTTTTGGATATGAGTTCACGATAGTTGATGTCTCTGTTATGGTTTAGATAAATACGTATATGGTTGTTTTTACTATTCTTGCATGAACATGTGAAGTGTTTATAGAGATGAGTTTAAGTGAGTTTAATGATATGAAATGAAGATTTGGTGAAGTCGTAGTATAAGTTGATAAAATGAAAAGTGCAGAAATTGGTGAATGTCCGTATATGTTCTATTTTTAGTGCTAGTGTGTAATCTTGATGTTGAGACCCGTTACCGAGACCCAACTACTTATACAAATTCCTTATAAACTCTTCTTGCTCTGATACCATAGATGTTGAGACCCGATCCGGCTAACCGGATCCCAACCGAAAAACGAAACGAAATCCCGATAAATTTTTTTTTTTCATCTTATTCATCTTAAATCCATTTTCATACTAAAAACTTAGCTCAGTTCTTTAGAGGGTCCAAAGTTGCTTTCTATTTGCTTACCAAATGAATAGTGCACAAAAAGACCATATGAATAGTAAAATGCCAAATTCCGACCCTCATAACTTTTTACTCCTAACTCCGATCAAGACCTATCATACCTCATTTTAAAGATATCAAGATCCTCTACATTTCTCGTGAAAGATGGAAATTTCGATTCCCGCTCTAAAGGTACGAAAAATCCGTCCGAAGATTCTGCCCAATTTGCCCTATGAATAGTAATCCGAGAATAGTGAAATGCATA
>JAOTBA010047591.1:0-13537 GCA_025629845.1 Erythroxylum squamatum
AATTTTCTCACCAATTTCTTTCTCATTTAAATTCATTTTAATATTTCTAATTTTCACCAAAAGTTCGAGGTCCAACAGATAATATGTTCTTTTGTTAAATAATTGTTGAGAGGAATGTCCCCGAACATAAGTAAGAAAAAAATTTCTTTTCTCTGAACATAAGTAAGAAAAAATTTTCTTTTAGTTGTGTTATAATTACAAAGAATCTCTTGCGAAGTATTTACTTGTAATTTTGATGGATAAATATATGAGTCTTTCTTATATTATTTCCGGATGTCTCAATTGCTGCAATTTGAAGAAATTCACTCTTTCCAACGAATGAACGAAAGGGCCACTTCAAATTAGGATTTTGAAATAAAAGAATTATGTTATATCAAAATATTGCATCTTTTCAATTGATTAATAATACATTTTATTTGACAACATTAGGAATTCATAACAAAGTGAATTCCTAATATGGTAGAAATGACTACGGTAAATCAGAGAGTTTGCGAAACTGATACACTCCTACGGTTTTTCACATAGAAATTTAGCCAACTACTCCAATTTATGCTATCAATATTGAAATTTTATTCTTTTCATTCTTAGTTATTCATAATTAATATCAATATAAAAATAAAATATGAGTATTGTCCGATTCATGAGGAAAGGAAAAATGCTTTTTATGTAACCGGATTGTATGGTCTGGGACTATGGGTTTCCAATCCTTATGGACTCACAGGGAAAGTCCAAGCTGTAAATCCCGCGTTGGGTGTGGGAAGGACAAACAAGTATTTATTTATTGTTTCTCAGAATCAAAGAAAAAATTGAACGAATGGGTTTCTAGGTTTTAGGGGTGATATAAGAGTCAACTGTAGAAAGAATCATGCAAATCTTTTTTTTAACCGATATTTAGACTCATGTGACAAGCGAAGGCTATGAAAATATCACTCAGGAAATCCCGCATCTAAAAGGCCATTTACTTTAGAATTTAGAAACAAATGGAGTCGGAAAAAATGAAAAATAAATAATAAATAAAAACAAGGTAATGAAATGAAATTCTTGATTAGAGTAGGAATAAATTTTTTTATTACTTATGGATAAATGATGTTTCTATGTTATACTATTCCAAGTGTGATGATGAATCGATGTGATAACTCAGATATTGTTATTCATGATATTGATCCGATTGGACATCATCACCATGGAATTCATCCCATTTAATTTATAGACATTATCTTCTCTATGGGATTTAATCCTAAGTTATTGCAAAGTAAATCCTAACGAAAGGATAAGATTATGGAAGTAAATATTCTTGCACTTATTGCTACTACATTGTTCTTTTTAGTTCCTACTACCTTTTAACTTATAATTTACGTAAAAATGTTAGTCAAGTTAGTCAATGTCATTAATTTAAAGTTAACTTGACTTCTTACTTCTTACTTCTTAATGGATTGCAGAAAAAAATGCAAAGAATTTCAATTTCGCGTCATAAATAAACGTAGATAAATAAAGGCAGACTACAATCAACATTATTTTATGAGATCGAATAGTACAGTAGAATGAAGTTTTTCTTCTTGTTCTTCTTTTTAATATGGAAATAAAGAAAATAAGATAAAATCAAAAGTTAATAAAGGCCCCCTTTCGGATGTCAAAAAATTGGATATTGAATGTATCCATTTTTGGTTCAAATTCTTGATAATTAGCAATAACAAAGATAAGATGAATTTTATTTATCCAAAACTTTTTAATGGAATTTTTTATGGAAGTTTCATTTATGCTTAACGAATTGGAACAAAATATGTTTGGCGTTTGTGAGAACTTTTTGAATCAAGACTTTTGCTTAGACTGACAAATCCACGATCAATTATCATATCCTCTATTCAAGGAGGAGAAATGAGTGTCGATATTGTAATGATTCAAAATGAATTTATTATTACAGAATTGATGAAAAAGAGAGTATTGATTATTGAACCAATACGTCATTTTGTTTGTCAATCAAATCTTTGGTTTTCTTAGTTTTCTTAGTTGGTAAGTGGTTAGTTAGAACTATACAAGATTTTAGCTTTTAAAAGATTAAGGTTGAGTTTACAAAAAGACAATCATTCTACAGAATCTACACTCCCCAGTCACCGCAGTCACGGTCACGGGTGTGACTCCCCTCCCCAACACTCCCTCTCCCTCTATATAATCTTTGCATTATGCTTTGCTTCTTCTCCACCAGCAGACCATTATTATTCCCTCACTAATGCACACCCCTCGCCTAATGCATGCAGTAATAATCTCTTGGTGACCACCGTACAACTGTGCCGTAGTAGCCATCGCAGAACTGTGTCGTTGCTCCAGTTAATGCTACAAGCCCCTACGTCTACCTATGCATCCAGTTATGCCTCCAAGAACAAAACAACCCAGAGTTCGCCCGTCTCCACCACAAGAGCCTAATTTAGGTATTTCGTGTCTCATCTTTGAAAGTAGAGAGAACCAACAAAGCTACACTTTTCTTAAGGATCGTAAAATTATTCCGAATAGATTTTTAGAATCTTAAGCACTTATTGAATTAGGAATATTTGATTGAGTCCACGCGTTACTGCGAAATATAGGCTGGGAAAAATTTTCAGAATTTAGGAAAAATTCATATGTAGAATTGACATTAGAGTTTCTGACCACTTTAGAATAGTTCATGAAACTAATAATAGGAACACTACGTTAAGTCTTCAATTTCGATTAATGAATGCATATTATCTAATCACTTTAGAAGCACTTAATCATATTTTTGGCTTTACAAATACTCATTTCTATGAATATCCTGAGGAATTTATGGCTAGCGACTTTTGGTTACAATTGAAAAATTCTAAGAAAGTGTTTGCCCCTAGTTGGTCTAAATCATTTGCTATCATGGACCCTGCCCTTCGCTATCTCCATCGGTTTTTAACTTTTACATTATTTAGTAGAAGGGATAACAATGGGACAATTTCTAAAACTGAATTATTTATTTTGTGGTGTATGGTAAATGTCAGGCCCTTTAATGCTGGTAATTGGTTAAGTTTGCATTTACATGAAGTGGCTTAATCTAATGCAGGTAAAATAGTTGTTGGGGAATTTGTGACCCAAATTGCAGAATGTATTGGCTTGCTAACTGAGAGAACACCCATATCGATGTAGCCAGTATCAGGAAACTCGACTCTTGACTTGAAATCTTTGGTGTTGATGAAGGTTATTAGGCGGCAAGGTGATCGCTATGTTCTTATCAATGATGACACAAGGGAAGCTTCAAGCAGTAAGCGATCTTGAGTTGCAGAAATGGAAGCTTTAGAAGAAGATGATGTTCCACCTCGCCAACCCCAACATATGCAGCAGACATCTTCATATGGTTCCATGGAGTATCAATCACTGACAAATCAATTGATAGTATTTGAACGACGAACAAATGACAGGCTCCAGAACATTGAAGCTAGTGTGGCAGAGATCCGAACCTTCATGGCCAATTTGAATGCTCACTTCGGACAGCCTCCACCCCTATCTTAGTATCGTGTTTATGACCTTTCCCTTTTTATTGGTTACTGTGTTAATTTCTTTTCATTTTCATCTTTGTCCTTGCTTTCGTTCTTTTGCCTCTTAGATCACCCTTTCATTTTCTTATCACATCAAGGGTAAAGTGATGTTCAAGTGTTGTGTGACTAACAATTTAGAATAAAAGAAAAAAATGATTATATGTGTCTTGTGTGTTTTTTTCCCATTTAGTAGTTAGAGATGTATGATTATTAATTAAACTCAATCTGGATTAGAAATGCATAATATGAGTGAATGAGTATACTTGCATGCTTAGACTAATTGACTTGGATTTCGGTTAAAAGGACATTGACCTGTTGTGATAGATGAATGACACCTTTCATTTGGTAAGATTTTGAGCCTTTTTGAAATATTAAACACCAAATTCTGTAATTCTTTGTCGAGAGTGTTCTTTCATGATTAAGGAACTCCAGAACTTGCTTGCAAATACTAGCTCAGATCACATAATCTTATGCAAATATTGGAATGATGAAGGCAATTAGGATTTAGCCCTTTTACTTAAAACAACACCATGATTTTACCTCTAGTAAACCCCTTTGAGCTTAACATGACACCTTTTCTTTCTTTAAACCCAAATATGAGCCTTCACCTTAATTATTTATCATCTTTGTTGTACTTACCATAAAGCAAGTTGAGCATTTGAATGAGTATAATTGGGTTTACGGAATAAGTGTGGGGAATCATAACGTATAGTTCCCTATTGTATTAGGGATGGGTATCGTTGTGGAGATTTTCACTTCTCCTTTATATTTCTCTTCTCTTGATTTCCTTATTTTATAATCATAAATACAAAAAAATGACAAATATAGTAAAAAAAATAAGAAGAAAAAAGAAAAGAAAAGGAAGGAAGAGAAGATGAGCAGAAAATGAAAAGAAGAGGAGAGAAAAGAAAAAAATGGAAAGTGTTAATTTGTTAAGTGAGAGGAAACAGTTAAGTGCTTTATGGTCATTCTTTTGTCAATGTTTAAATGCTCAATTTGTGTTGTGGTTTAACCTACAATTTTCCTTTTTCCTACCCTTAGCCCGACTCCATTACAACCTAAATAAAGACCTTCAGATTGATGATTGTGTTTGATATGAGTGGTGGAGATTGGATTGGTAAGCAAGCTTATGGTAGATTCCTTACATGAAATGAACGATGAGTGAATACATGTCCTACCTTTAAATGCTTGAGAGGATGAAGAGTTGAGTGAGTATCTATCACACTTATTTGATGGTTCTTTTAATTGAAGTGCTTGTTGATTTTGGCTAAATATTCAAATAATAACTTGTTCATAGAGTATTATGAATTTCAAATTCTTAGGTTGTGTCTATTGAAATGATCGTTGACATCTTTTACTATTAGTTGGGAAAATTGTTGTGTATTGTCTAGTATTGTTTGTTTTTCTTGAGTAAAATGGAGGAAAATGTTGGAAAATTTGTTGTTTACAGTATTTATTTTCATAGTCTAGTAGTGTTTGTTTTGCTTGAGTAAAAGCAGAAAAATGTTGTTTTGAATTTAGTTTGATTATACTTCAATTCATATGGTGAAATTGGATGTCATTTGAATAAATATGAATAAAGTGAAATCGATCAAAGTTGTATAAATATTAATTAGATTAATTTGTAAAAAGGGTGGATTAATTTGTGAACCATATCAAAACTAAATGCACGGCCATGCAATTAATCAGATTTAACTCATGCACGGTCGTGCATGAGTTAACTCTGAATTGCACAGTTGTGAAAGTTAACTTATGCACCGCCGTCCAAGTTAAGTCACGGCCATGACTTTCATGCACGGCGGTGCAAGTTAAGTCACGGCCGTGACTTAACACATTTAACTTCCAAAATCCTAGAATTACAATCCCATTTTGTTTTCTGCAATTAATGAATTACATTATAGTTTCTTAACATTTGTAGTAAATGTAAGAACCTGTTGTTTTCTTTACATTTTGCAGCAAATGAATTACGTTGCAGTAAATGATTAACTTCAAAATAGAAATGAATTACATTGCGGTAAATGAATGAACTTCAGTATGCTAAATTTGCATCAGACTCCTCTTTTACAAATACAAAACCTTTCAGCATGAAGACAACAACCACAGTTCTCGTTGGAAATACCAACTCCTAAATTGTTTGCTTTTCCCAAATTTTCAATTCCAAATGTTTGTTGTGCCTATCAATCAAAATGCATTTTAATTAATTAATACAATTATAAACATGGAATGTGATTATTAAAAAAAATTGAAATTAAGGCAAAAATTTTCTTCAAATTACCATAAGTAAATCAGTCATGCGCATTAAAGGTGGGATAATAACATTAATACTTTGTTTACTTGTTTCTACATTAATGACCTAATATGATAAATCATTCAAAGATTAATAACAAATTACAAAAAGAAAATATTACAAATAATATAAAAAGAAAATATTACAAATAATACCTGAGAATTTTTTCCAGAATGATGATGAGTGTAAAGCATAGTTGTGTATCCATACAAACACCAATTGGCTGCATTACGTATTTGTCATAACCAAGTGGTTCATAAATACAAAATTGAAATCACTTAATGATTATACCCAAAAGACAATATTAGAAATAGAACTTGAGAATGTGGTCTACAATCTGCATGATTGTAAACCATACTTATAAAATCTATCAAAATAGAAAGTGGCTACATTTGCTATTTATCAAAATAAAAAAAGGAAAATTTGTTCAAAACAAGTATAACAACACATGTGACATTATTAATTACTGAAACCTAACCTGGTTTTGATGTAATATGGAATGTTGTATGCTGGAGATAATACAGGTATGTTGGGAATTATCTTCAGAATCCTGAATAGAGTAATTAAAGCAAAAAACACTTAAAATTATCATAATATAAGTTATATACATTAAATGTTTGAAAACATAAAATTAGACACAAATATAACTTGAGTATTGGAAAGGGGGATGGGTGTCGAATCTGCCATATTTGTTGAAGTCTTGCATTTTTTTACACTCTTTCTTTTCCTTGAACTTTTCTCTAATCCACCCTTCAATCTCTTACTTGATATAGGTTGTCTTTTTTTTGACACCTCTTATGTTATTCCTTTGACCAAAATTAATGCCAGGTTGATTGATCAGATTCATTTCAGTATTTGACCGTTAGGTCAACTCTCCATCTTGTGATATTAGGTTCTCTTCATCAACTATTTCTTCACCTTGCAATATTTTATCAACCATCTTCAACATGTTGAGAAGCTGATCTTTCAAAATTTGACAAGTATCTCTTCTCTCTGCTGATCTTGTAACCAGTCGCATGCTTAATGCACACTTTAGAATTTTGAATATCAAAATGTCATTGTACTCTTTAGAATTTGAATTAACCAAATCAGTTGAATTCATATTGCTAGTCTTATTGGCAGCCAAATCAGTTGAATTCATATTTCGAGTCTCATTGCCAACCAAATTAGTTGAATTCATATTACTACTCTCATTGCCAATGCCAATATCATTTTTATGCTACTCCTTCTCAATTTCATAATCTAATCGACGGTATGGAGTAGATGTACCATCCATTTCTACACCAATGCTTTAGAGATTTAGGTGATACTTTTGACTAAAATCCGAACGATTTTGATGACGTTTAGTGATTTCCAGATTCAATCTGAAAATTCTATTGGGCAATCAGAAAGTTACCGAATAATTTCAAAATATGATGAAAAGATCTAGAATTAAGATTGGAGTCTATAGGAACTGAAACAAGTCAAAACGGAGGTTGTTTGAATAGAATTCGGGCAATCCAAAATTATTGAACTAAAATGTCCTTTTTGGAAAATAATGGGTATTGATGATTTTAAGCCCATTCAAAATTTTTAAAAGCATCCAATCAATAAGTATCGACCCTAATTAGAGTATTTCATGGTCAATTTGAAAATAAGACGGTTATGGAATGTTTTCAGGATTTAATTCGGTTAGTTGGTGAATTAAATGCATTAAAGGGCATTTTGGTCCTTTTGTACTAATTAAGGGCATTTTGGTCTTTTTACATAATATTAGTTGATTGATGAGTCATTATAGATGACCGATGAGATGATGACATGTGTTTGATGAGTCGTTGGTGATGACAAATAAGAAGGTGACATGTGTAATCCATTAAATGATTATAAAAAGCAAAACTTAAAGACATTTTGCTTCTTTCTTTCAACATAAACATGAGAGTGATGAGACAGTAACGTGAGAGACAGAAAAGAAAGGAAAAAGAAGAGAAACCAAGTCGGACAAGGAGAGAGGAAGAAGAGTGTAGACATTTTTTATGGAATTTGATGGTGATTTGGAGAAATCTTGAAATATTCATCAAATACTCAAAAGATTGGAGGGAAAAGTGGTAAGTTTCCTAGCTTAAATTTCTAATTTTATGGATTTTCTTGAGTTAGAAGGATGCGTTTAAGATTAATATTGTCTTGGTATTACTTTGATGTTTCTTTGCATAGAATTAGTTGAATAACAAGAGAGAAATTTGTAGTGAGATTCTACCTTAGGTTAACTTAAACCAGTCCCAATTTTTTGTACATAACTCAGCCTACAAACCTCGAAATTGGGTTATTCTAATTGGATCTGAATCTTGATACATATTAATAAAAATCTCTAGAAGAAACCTAGACCTAATTTGGGATGAATGATTTTGAAATTTGAGATTTAAAATGGTAACCTGATACTGCCCCTGTGTTGAAATAGCTTCTGATATTTGGTACATTTTTCACGATTTATAAGTTAAAATTGCATGATTTTTGATGATATAGAAACTAGAGACATAGGGGAACAAATTTCTAGAAGACCTCAAAACCTAGTTTGAACGTTTACTATATGAAAATTAAGGAACAAGTGGAGGTATGGATTCTGGACATAGGTCATAACTGTGACTCATCATGCATGATTGTGATATGGTGAATTAAATTAAGTGAGATTGTGTTTTGAAGGAATTGGTAAGTTAGAATGGATAAAATATGGTATTTAAGTGACTTTTGAAGTTAGATTTGAAAATGGTGACCAATAGGTTAGTTTACGGAAGTAAGCAGAAATATGATTAGCATGTGTGTTACACGATTAGATACAAATCTTGAATTCAGTTATACCAAATATATAGTTTTAATTTCTTATTTCCTAATTTGGAAATAAATGCCTAAGTGAAATGCATTTTGTGTAGGTAAAGGAAAGGCACCGAACGCGTGAGTGTGCTTGACGATAAATTTATAAAATAGTGAGTATATGTAATTGTTTTATATGACTAAATTCTTTGCAAAAGAAGTAATGACACGTGAGTGTTCTTAAATTGATTTTATGCAAATGGTTTCTCTTTTTGGAGACTAGCAAGTTGTGAGTGTATTTTACCCGTTTTATATAACTTAATTCTTTGTAAAAGAATTGATGACATGTGAGTGCATTTTAATTATTTTATATAACTAAATTCTTTGCAAAAGAATTGTGACATGTGAGTGTATTTTAATTGTTTTATATGGCTAAATTCTTTGCAAAAGAATTAGTGACATGTGAGTGTTCTTTAAATTGATTTTATGCAAATGGTTTTCATTTGATCATGAAGTGAATATTTATGCTGAGTTTTATGCAAATGATATTTTACAAGTGAATATTGCTAGCATAAGTGTATGCTTTGGCAATATATGAGTTTTAAATTGAAAGTTAAATTTTATATGATTGGGAGTTACATTGAAATAATTCAATTATTAATCCTCTCATACTTAACTTAGAAAATAAAATGAGTCGTAAATGTAAGAGTTACTTTTGCCTATGGTACACCGCTAGGCTTTATAGATGTTATTATACCAGTATATTTATAACGGTTAACCTGTTACGAGTAATGATTTAGATACAACTCTATAAATAATGGTTAACCAATCACAGGTAAGTGATATAGAACCAGCTCCGTGACTTGTTACGGGTAAGTGATGCAGAACTAGCTCCACAACTACCGGTCTATAGCAGTTAACCTGTTACGGGTAAGCAATGCAGAACCAGCCTTGTAAATAGTGGTTAACCAGTCGCAGGTAAGCGATGCAGAACCAGCTCTGTGACTTTATGCCTAGTGCACCGTACGGTAAAGAAACTTGTGGTTGACTATGTTGAGTAAGGGAAGTCATGAAAATAGTAATGCTGCCACTATTTATGTTAAAAGTGATTTAAGAGGTAACGTATGGTACCAATGTTAGTGGTTGACTCATTTTTCAGTATTAAAGTTTTAAGAGAACTTATTGCCACCACTGTTTATTGATTAAGGAAATGGGAAATGAAAACTTTTATATGATTAGTTTAATTTCAAAATAGTTTTTCAAAAAAATTGAAATTGTGTTTTATGAAATGTTATGTTATTACTAGATTTGATGATGCACGAATAAATTGTTATGAAAAATATTTTACTATAAGCTTTATGATTGTATGAAATATTGCAATTATATTGTTATGAAAAGTTCAATTTTCTTATAATCTGATTACACTCAGTGAGCTCGTTTAGCTCATTCTTATTTTTATGTTTTTTTAAATCCTACTATTTTTCGCGCTTTTAATTATTAAAGTATTAAAGGTTTTAAATAGTTGAACGATTTGCCTTTGCGGGAACCTTTCGTTGAGTCAGATATTGATTGGAGGGCTACTGTGGGCTTGTTGGGAGGCCTCCACTCGGGTTCCAGAAGGGGAACTCCAAGATGGGTCCTTTTAGTTAAACATCCTAGTAAGCTCAGTAGGGTCCAAGATGGGTCCTTTTGACTCTTCTACCGCTAAATTCGAGAGAATTTGTTATGCTAAAGTTTATATGGAGGTCAGAATTAAGGATGCCGGTTATGCTTCCTGTGATGAAACTTAATGAAGCTAGGGAATTAGTTAGAGCTAAGATTAGGCTCTCATACAACTAGAAACCTCAACTGGGGAAGAGGGTATGGAAGGAAACTAGTAAATTATTTAGAACAAGTGAATATTATAAATTGATGGGTATTGAAGATTTTAAGTCTTAGGCAGACTTAGAAACTGATGAGATTAAGTAGTCACATGCAAACGTGGGTACTAATGAAGCTGAACAGTTAACCACTGAAGTTGCTGAGGATTTGTTTGAAAATCCCTAACTAGTGGATAAGGCCCCAGATTTAGAAGTTGGTTTTAATGCCTGAAACAAGAAAGCCATTGACAGGGGATTAGATACAAAGAGTTGGAGGGAGGATCTATTGTCTAAGGAGGATAGTCAAGATTTAATAGAGCCCCAATTAGAGAAGTCCACTCCTTCCCTAATAGAAAAATTGGTAGGAAGAAAAAAAAGGCTAGAGGAGCCTGGTTGTAACATCCTGTTCCCATACTAAGGGTTAGAGCCTTAAAATTCGATACATGTGAGCTAAAAGAGAGATTTAGAAAATGTATTTCATGCTCGTGCATAATGTTAGCACATACGCACATGAATATTGAATCTTTGCACATAAAAATAATTGTACATGCATTCATTGACAATTTTCGGGTGTAACTACTTATAAATTTGATTTTATTAAGAATTGTGATTTTTATATATTGAAAATTGATTTGGAGAGTGCATATTTTGATTTAGAATTTTTTGAAGAAATTTAGGAAAATTCCTGAATTTTTGGGTATTTTGGACTAGGAAAAATGTCAAGTGGCAGAACAATTGATGAATAGTAGTACAAATTACTGTCCACTGGCAATGGAAACTTTTATAAATGACCTTGGGATTTAATGACATATGTCATTGAAAATTGAGTGACCAATGGTTTATAAATTAGGAGACAAATACACTGATTATTAAGAGTTATGTAGTAGCATAGTATTTATTCTATGTGGTAAGTGTCGTGACATCGTGACATGTGTCGTGACACTTACCATGCCTTTTTAACCCACATTTATTTACCTCTATGGAAAGACCATCTTAATTTTTTTCATGTCCTCTATTTTCAAAAAATCCTCTCATCTTCTTCATCTCTTTTTCTCTTATACACGATGCTCTAATAACCCACCCATCAACATTGAGCTTTTATATCATCCTTCACTTTGTCACTTCAACATTTTGTCATCTTCTTTATGTTGATAAAAACCCAGCCTCTTTCACTCTTAAATGTGATGATTGTGTGGCATGCAAGAAGCTATGATTTCGTGATCTTCAAAGTTTGGAGCTAAAACCAAGTAAGTTATGTTTTAAATGTCATGGGTATTGTTAAATGAAACTAGAATGATGCAAAATGTAGGATTGATGACTTGATTATGTAAGTTGCATGTGTGTGATGTGGACAGTAAAAAATCTATGTAAATGTCTTGTTTTTGTAATTATGAATGATCATTAATGACCCATGATTTGTTACAGAGATGTTTTGGAAGTTGGATCATCCATATAATAGTGTTACGATGAGTGTAGAAAATCAATTATGAATGGGTTAATGAATAGGTTCTGTTTTTGGTTAATTATCAAATATAGATCATGATTTGGTTTGTGGATGTTATTGAGTTGAAATGGAGTTAAGAATGAGGAGTAAAGGGAGTAGAAAATGTGATCTTTATATGAGTTATGTTAGGGTAAGATTTGGAAACAAGATTGGTAGTTGATCTGGAAAACATAGCAGCAATATGATCTCTGAATATGCTTCTGTGTTTTAACCATAACTTTTTCCCTAGTTATTCAAATGATATGATTCTTAGTTTGGATTAAACTAGAGACATATGGCTACATTTTTATGCAGCCATCGAATTTAAATTCTACCTTTAAGATTCTCAAAATTTGTCATAAAGTTAAGAATTGGGTGTAGTACATTGGTGGATGAATGTATATGTTGTGTTCTGTTTTGAGTATATGAGAATGTGTTATATTTTGAGTGTTTATGATCAATTAGGTAATATGAAATGTGTATGGATGATATTGAGTTGAAATTGGGTATATTTGAAGAAGTTATCCATTTGAGATGATGAATCACATAAGTTGAAAGTAAGAGTTGAGAGTTAATGAAATCTAATTGGTGTTTGAGTTGTTATGAAGTGGTATTTCATTAGAAGAGGTGAATTTGGGAAGATTATGAGTAAAAGTGATGTTAGGATGGTTTTAGGATCAATGGGAGATGTCTAAGAGGGACTTTTGATTGTAAAAAGTCGTAGGTTACACGAACAAGCCGTGTAAATGAACACTGACCGTGTATTCCAAGTGCAGAAAGGCCACAGGCCCGTGGGTTACACGGTCTGACCGTGTATATCCATACCGTCCATTTGTTTTAACCTTATAAATGGCAAAATCTCTCTTTGACGGTGACATAAAAGTTGTATATATAGAAGTCCTCTTCGAAACCGTCTAAAGATGAGTTTAATCTAATATCTCTAGTGTAAGTTATGTTAATTGTCCCAAAATAGGTTTAATATGATTGAGGACAAAATCATGTTTGATTCTTTTGGCCATAACTTCTTCATACGACCTCCAAATGAAGTGATTCTTGAACCAATAGATTCCTAACACATTTTTCTATCTCTCTATAAAAATTGGTAGCATTATAAATTGATTTTAGAAAGTTTGATTTATTTCGGTTATATCTTGATCTGTGGATTTCCAAATGAGATGATTCTTGAATTGGAGTAAACTAGAAACATAGGGTTATAACTTTTGTGAAGTGATCGAATTTTAATTCTATCTCTAAGAATTTCAATTTTTCTGGATTGAAGTCAAGTACAGAATACTGTTACAGTTAAGAACAGCTCGAATTATTTGGAGAATAGCTTTCAAAATACTGGACCAAATTGTATGATTTTGGTGTCATTAGAAACTTAAGAAATAGGGGAACATGTTTCTAGAAGAAAGTGTTGCCAAATGACTTCATTATCGGGGTTAGAAAGAACATGTAAAGTTGACCCAAAATGATGTTTTAGGAAAAATCTGAAGTGAGCAATTGAGTTATGAAATTAGATTCAAGTGGTTGTATTGAGACATAAACCTTAAGTATAAATGTTAATTAAGTGAGTTTTGATATTGGAATGACT
>JAOTBA010047672.1:0-13522 GCA_025629845.1 Erythroxylum squamatum
ACAGGATTTAATATCATCACCTTGTAAAACAATGCCTGCAGCCGCCCAAACACTTCTAGCATACGGGCAAGAGAGCAACAGATGATCCACAGTTTCCACCTGCCCACATCTGTTGCAGGACACATCCAAAGACACACCTCTGTCATAGAGTCTCTGCTTACACGGGATAAAACCACGCATCAGGCGCCAGTGAAAATCCTTGATCTTCGGAGGGATCTTGGCATTCCAAATAGAGTTCCAATGCCCTTCAACCACATAAGAAGGAAGCTGAGAGTACAGGTCGGTGGCAATTCTATAACCCGATTTAACGTTGTACACTCCGTTCTTGGTATAGTGCCAGCAGAAATGATCGGCCTCCAGCAAAGGGGAAATTGGGATTTTAAGAACGTGAGAGGCTTCTTCTGGAGCTAAAATCCCGTTAACAAATAAACAATCCCAGCCTGAGTTCTCAGAATTAAGCAAAGCACTAACCTTCATGTCTTCCATGCCGCTTATTGGAGTTGAGCGCACAAAGAAATCCTCATCACGATTAAGCCATGGATCCTTAAACACCCGAATCGAGTCACCGTTACCCACTCGCCATCTTGCCCCTCTACTCAGTAACTGCTTGGCCGAGAAGATGCTTTTCCAAATTAGGCTAGGGTTTCGACCTTCTGTGGCGTTGAGGAAGTTGCAGTGTGGAAAATACCTTGCTTTAAATAATTTGCTGGACAACGAATTCGGGCTCGTGAGGAAACGCCACCCCTGTTTACCGAGCATAGCAAGGTTAAAACAGTGTAAATCTCGGAAACCCATCCCACCCATCTTCTTAGGAGCACAGAGGCGCTCCCATTTGGCTCAATGAATCTTAGATCGATGACCTGATGAAGAACCCCACCAATACGCGTTCATCAGTTTGTGAAGATCATCACAAATCCCTTTAGGAAGAAGAAATACACTCATACAGAAAGTAGGGAGAGCCTGAGCAATCGTCTTGAGAACGATTTCTTTACCAGGTTTGGAGAGTAAGCGATTAGTCCAGCTCTGAACGCGCTTACCGAGACGGTCCTTCAAAAAAGCAAACACCTGCTTTTTGTTTTTCCCAATCAAAGACGGCAGACCCAGATACCTACCATGGTCGATGGGTTGAGAGACCCCCAGAATCGAAATAGCTTCCTGCTTAACATCAATCGTCGTATTAGCGCTAAACATCACACCAGACTTCTGAAAGTTTATAGCTTGCCCCGAAGCTTCCTCATAAATGGAGAGTATCCGCTTGATATGCCTGCACTCATTTGAAGAGGCTTTAAAAAAGAAGAAACTATCGTCGGCGAAAAACAGGTGAGAAACTGTAGGAGCCCCCCGACAGATGCTAATTCCGTGAATATCACCTCTTAACTCAGCCTTCCGTAAGAGAGCGGATAACCCTTCGGCACATAAAATAAATAGATAAGGGCTTAGTGGATCACCCTGTCTAATTCCTCGATTAGGGACAATAGGGCCTACAGTTCGATCATTCAAAACCACCGAGTAACTAACTGTGGTAACACACAACATAATCCATCTGACCCATTTAACATCGAAACCAAGCTTTAGCAGGATAAATTCAAGATACCTCCAATTAACTCGGTCATATGCTTTGCTAATATCAATCTTAAAAGCTACATCACCCTGTGAACCACGGCCTTTATTCTTCATATAGTGAATAATCTCAAAAGCAACCATAATATTATCGGAGATTAATCTTCCAGGAACAAACGCTAACTGCATAGGAGAAATAATTCTAGGAAGAATAGCTTTGAGTCTATTAGCAAGAACCTTAGCTACGATTTTATAGATCACGTTACAGAGGGCAATAGGTCGTAAATCTTTCATACTACTAGGCTTGTCTTTTTTTGGAATTAAGACAATAGTAGTGTTATTAAGAGAGTCAGGGAATTCACATTTGTCAAGCCAAGAACGACATTGAGCAAAAATATCAACTCCTACAATATCCCAACATTTTTGAAAAAAAGCTGGATTCATACCGTCGGGACCAGGCGCTTTGTCAGGGTGCATCTCAAAAATTGCAGTCTTGAACTCTTCCATTTTAAAAGGTGAAAGAAGGGATAAATTGTCACTATCTGTTACCACCTGATGGATACAACCAAATTCTTCAGTATTCGGAACGGCCAAAGAAGCTGCAAAGAGCTCATTAAAATAATTCGAAACAATAGAACACATAAGATCACTATCCGAGACAGCATTGCCCTGTATATCCTCCAAAAAATCAATATGATTAATCCGCTTTCTTTTGGATGCCTGAGCATGAAAAAATATGGAATTAGCTTCCCCAAAATTAAGCCAAAAAATTTTAGACCTTTGCTTCCAATAGATAGCCTCCTGCGCAAGAAGGTTTGAGAGCTCATTTTTAGCCTGCAGAAGCAACCCATTGTCCACCCTAGAATTTCGAATAACATTTATACGCCTTTTTAAAAGATCAATTCTATGTGTAAAATTGTGGTCTTGCAATTTCTGCCATTCAATAAGAGCCCCACTACAAACGGAGATTCTATCTAAGAGGTCAATGTGTCTACCTCGTGCCCAAGCATCAGAAACAACCTTCATAAAACCAATCTCAGTCAACCATTTATTCTCAAATTTGAAGCGCCTGATTTTTTTAATCAGTAATTCAGAGCTAGCAAACAACTTAATAGGGCTGTGATCCGAATAAGGGCAAACCAAATTATGAAGTTTGTGGAAAGAGAATAGGTCAATCCAATCTGACGTAACAAATGCCCTGTCTAGCCGCTCCATGACCAACGAATCCATCCCTCTTCCTCGTTCCCAAGTGTATCCAAAACCCACAAGAGGAACATCAATAAGATGACAATCCTCAATGCACGCACGAAAACCATCCATAAGGGAAGCAGAGTAGTCCCTTCCACCGAACTTATCATTAACAAAGAGGAGGTTATTAAAATCTCCCATGCAAACCCACGGTAAGCTACAACGTCGACAGAGAGCTTTGAGCAATTCCCAACTATGTCGTTTACAATGCGAATCCGGGAAGGCATAGAAACCGGTGAAACGCCATTTAACATTATTAGAATGAGTAATCTCCATGTCAATAGCCCAAAATATAAACATTAGAAATATTATTCCAAAACATAGCAAGACCTCCACTGCGACCACACCTATCAACACTAAAACAACAATCAAAATGTAACAAAGTACGAAGTTTCTCTAACCTGCTAGACGTAACTAAAGTTTCACTAAGAAAAAGAAAATGAGGCTTATTAGTTTTAAAAACATCTTTAAGAGCATTGACTGCACGCGGGTTGCCCAATCCCCGGCAGTTCCAAGCGATGCAATTCATGAGTGTCGGCGGGTCTCACAATCGAGACCGGCCATTGGTGAATCAGTAGAGCAGGAGGGTGAATTTGATGAAGATGAAAGTCTACTACCGTTCATCTCACTGAAGCTGGGACCAAGACATGTAGTTTCCCGGGGTCGTTTCTTAACTTCATCAATAATCATATCAGTATTTTCCTTTTCCTTTAAAACAACATCTAGCGTCGCAGCTGTCCCAGAAGTTTCCATAACAGGGACAACAGTTGCAGTCTTAGCCAAGTCAACATTTCGTGCAAATTTAAACTGTCTGGAAAAAGATCCATACGTATTAACAACTTGATTATGTTTGGATATGTCTGCCCCCACATATGGAATCCCTTGATTGTTGGACCTACCTTCAAAAGAAATGGGATAAGCGGGATCTCTTCTCCACTGATTTGGTTGGATTTTCTTTTGAATTTGAAATTCCGCTCTGATTTCCTCCGGCCACTCCTGTTTGATCTCCTCCTCCGGCAACTCAGTGAGTTTTACACAGCTAGACTCACTATGACCAATAATCCCACACAGATAACAGATGAGAGGTATCCGTTCATAACTGAAAGCAACCTCAAAGAAATCACTCCCCTCCTTTCGGATCTTCTTGGTTCTCATAAGTGGTTCAGTGATGTTTAATCGGACCCTAATACGCATATAGTCAACAAAAGAATGTCGCTTGTTACCCATATCGTACTCCAGAAAACTGCCCATAATATTGCCTAAAGCGATCGCCAAGGATTCCGAACCAAAACCTGGAGGGAGGTCGTGTACTCTAACCCAGAAATCAGCATACCGAAACTCCACATCCTCTAGATTCTCTCCCTCTTTTATCTGATGAACCATTAGAATGCAGTTGTTAAAACTCCATGGCCCTCCTGCCATCATTTTCCGAAGGTCGACACTATGAAAAAATTGGAACAGATAAAGCCCCTCCCCTCCAAATGGTTTGATCGAACAACCTTTAATGGGACGCCATAGATTGAGAAGGGTCCTTTCCATAGCAGCGAAGTTAATATTCCTTTCGCCCATAAATCTACCTAGAAGACACAAGTTGTAATCGAGACAGTTCCCTTCTATCTCAGAAGCCTTAATCACCAGTTCATCGTCCTCTTTGTCCCGAATGAATAAGCTTTGAAAAGCAGGCTCCATAACTAGCAGAGACGAAAACAGAGAAAGCAGAAGTGAAATAGAGAAATAAGATTACCAGAACATAACCATGCACAAGGGCATGACTAAAGCTTGCACCCTTAGAGAGAGAAAAGGGCAAGACAAAACCCAAAGTTCACCAGCACCGACTGTTTATTATATTCTTCTAATCATATATCAATTTAAGTAATACGGACCATTATTCTTCTTAACCTTAAAATAAATTGATTTTACTTAAAAAAGTTTAACAACTAAAATTACTTGTATAATTGATAATTTCTAATGTAAATGATCCAAATATCTAATATCAATTTTAATAGTGTATATATTCCCTTTGTTAGGAATTAACATATTTTTTATATTGACATATAGCGTTTTTAAAAAATAAATTTACAATGTTAGAAATTTAGAATAATTATATCAATAGAAGCTTAATATTAATTATTATGCGACATTAAGATCCTTAAGTGAAAATGAAAAAGAAAAGTTTTGATTTATTATAATATAACAATTTAAATAATCTTTATTTTTTTAGCAAAGTAACAAACATATATATTTTCTAATTAGTACCTTATGTTAGGGGTAAAACTGCAGAATTCTAGGCCTCTTCAAACTCTATGTATTAACAATACTTCAACTGGGATGTTGTTGTTGTTGATGTTTAATTAATACGGTATATTTTAATTATATATTGCAAATTTACATGAAAAGTTTATATCTAAAATAACTAGAAAAAGTGCCCATATTTTTTATTAATAATTTAAGAATCAAGTAATATTTGTACAATTTCAAAAAAATTTTGAGATTTTACAATTTCAATTTTTAATATTGGATAGACTCTCTTATTAAAAATTATTTTATTTTAAAATTAAATTAAATAATTATAAATTAATAATAATTAAAATTTGAAAAATTAGGCCTTTGTAGTTATTTTTAAGCCTAGCTTAGGCCCATTGCTAAGTCTACTCTTTAAACCAATGTCATAATTTGAAAGCATCAGTGAACTATAGGATATATACTGGTTTTTAATATTTAGCATGATGTTAGTATAATAAACATATGTTTTTCATTCTAAAAAAAGAATAAAAAGTTGTGAAATAAATTATGAAATTATTACAAGTATCAACAATACATATTTAGACTTTGATAAAAATAAGAAAACTATTATGTTATATTAATTGATCCAAGATACATAAGTTATCTTTTAAAGGATCTTACTAGTTATATATTTCTTTACTCTACAACAAAAGGTAGAATATGACTACTACAAAAATTACTTAAAATAATTATTTGGCTAAGAGATAAGTGAACTCAAGTTAAAATTTGAAATTGTAATAGTTTTCTATGAAATTTAAAATACTATACAAGGAAAAGATATTTATTGAGAAAATTAATCACAATATAATTTTAAAACACAAGATTACTTAATTTCAAGTATAATATTCAGAATTAAGGATGACTTATATAAGACCTATTAAGAATAAAATATGATGTAAGAATAGATGAACTCATCTTTTACGAGCACGTATAATATTCTAAAACATGAATTTGAGTTAAAATTACAAATAAAATATCATCAATTGTTCAAAAATCAATTTATCACAGTTAAATCAAAATACGACAATTTTTTGCCCTACAAACACAAATTAAATGTAACGCACAATAATTCAAATGACAATCAAAAAAGGTCATAAAGACCAATTTTAGTGACAAAAACCCATCTAAATAATGTGAAAACATATACGAACAAGTGAGTTTGTCAACACTCCCCCACACTTAGTCTTCTACACTCTTGGGCAAATTATTAGTAAAAAGAAATCCAACAGTTAAACTCAATGCAAGCAAACATAAAATCGACAAGGCAAGAATATGCAATCAACTCAAACAACCTCTATCCCTAGTCAACCAACAGATATAGAATGCTTCGGTGCAAAGAAACTAACACAAGAGACATAACAAGATAAAAGGAAAAGAAACATAATAGATCTCTCATAAGGTACAAGTATTTCACTCATCTCTCATATAGGGAATTTTTCACTCAATCCACCTAGATTAACACCTACCATAAGCTTGTAAAGATTCTACTATCTCCACCACTAACATACCATAGATTCATGATCAAGGGGACTTTGTTTGGTTGTAATGAATGGATGAAATTGGAATAAATGACAAATTCATTGCATGAGTGTTAAGAAACAACTCAAAATGAGTTAAAGTGTAACCATCAAATGAACACCAATGTCCAATTATCAACTTTAAAGACCAATCATTAATCTTCAATCCACCAAGAGATGCCTTATTTCAAACTTTATTCTTTATGGCTAAGCTATTCTCTCTTTTTTTCTTATTTTTTTCTTATTTTTCTTTTTCTTTTTTGTTTTTTTTAAATTTGGCATACCCTAACCTAAGAAGAATAAAATAAAAACATCAATTATGCACATTTAATCATGAAGAACATAATGTAACTCATGTAAAACACTTGTTCAAAAACAATGAAATGAATGAAAGTGAAGGGCTCAAAGGGGTAAGCAAAGGTCAATTGAAATGGCTTGTGTTTGGGTAAAGGGGTTTAGAAATAAATGCCCCTATTATGCTCATAAATCTAGATATTAACGCAGCTTTGAAAAAGAATCTAAACAAGTTCTAGAGGCTAACCAAACCAGGTAGAAATCACACAAGATGAGAAAGAAAAGTAAGGCTCAAAAATTCCTTCCAATAAGGCTTTCTATAAGATATTTCCTCCCTAAAATCAAGCTATATAACAAGGTTAGTAACACTACACAAAAGGCACTCCACGATGCTAATCAACTAAGAATAAAACTTACTCAAATCAAAATGCATTCAAACCTTGACATGTCAATGTTCACATGCATAAGCAACAAGGATTTGAAAATAAAAACCAAGGATTGCAAAAGTGAAGTGAGAATATGGGAATCACAGCAACAATCGTTGTCAAGAGATAACCCCAATCAATTTAGCTCAATCAAACAAATAGTGCCTAATGAAAAGTCAATAATATGGCAATCCAAGCATTGGCAAACAATTCAACAAAAGCAATCCCTCCCCCACACTTAGTTAATACATTATCCTCAATGTAAGAAAAACAATTGTAGGTGAAATGGCAAGAGCAAGGCGAAACTAACTAACAAAAACTAAACGAAATAAATAATTACAACTACTTCCTACTGGAAAGATTCCCATATCCCCACACTTATTTCGAACTATCTCAGTAGACATATATCACCATTAATATAACAGAGAATAAAGAAGAAACGTGGAAGGGAACAACCGTGAGAATAGGGGGTCTTTGATCCTCATGGTAGTGCTTAAGCAGATAACCATTGACTTGTAAAACATGAACAGTTGCTTCATCCACTAGCCCTACCGTTCTAAATGAATACACTTTGGTAACTTTGAAAGGCCCCTCCCACTTGGTGACGAACTTCCCGAGCATCAACTTTAATTGAGCCTTGAACTTTAAAACTTTGCACCTTCATGGAATTCTTTCCTCAAAATTTGTTTATCATGAATCATTTTCAGCTTATCCTTGTAGATTCTGGCATTATCATAAGACTCAAGTCTCATCTCTTTAAGCTTTTGGAGTTGCATTGTCCGATTTTCAAGTGAAGATTCAAGGTTTGCATTACATGCCTTGATCGCCCAATAAGATTTATGCTCGATCTCCATAAGTAAATGGCAAGACTTTCCATAGAGCAACTGGAAAGGGGACAAGCCTATAGGGGTCTTGTAGGCAGTCCTATGAGCCTATAGCGTCTCCTCAAGCCTTTCACTCCAGTCTTTTCAGGATGGTTTCACATTCTTTTCTAGTATAGGCTTCACTTTTTGATTGGAAACTTTAGCGAACCTATTTGTCTGAGGGTGATAAGGAGTGGTCAGCTTGTGATTAACTCCATACTTGGCAAGTAAAGACTTGATAGTCCTATTGCAAAAATGTGTTCCTTGGTCACCGACAATTGCTCTTGGAATGTCGTACCTGCAAAGATATGAGCACATAAAAACTTGGCAACAATAGAAGCATCATCTTTCCTAGTTGGCGTCACCTGTACCCACCTAGGCACATAATCTACTACAAGTAATATATATGAAAACCCAAATGAAGGAGGAAAGGGACCTATAAAATTTATGCCCCAGACATAAAAAAATTTCAAAAAAATGCATAGGTCTTAAAGGCATTTCATGCTTTTTGCCTAGACTCCCAAGCCTCTGGCACTTATCATAACACTTGCAAAAAGCTTAAGCATCTTTGAATAAGGTAGGCCAGTAAAACCCACACTCTAAAACCTTCCTAGCAGTCCTATTAGCACTAAAATGCCCCCTGCAAGATAAAGAATGTGCAAAGGTAATGATATAGTGGATCTCATTGTCAGGAACGCATCGTCTGATAATCTGATCACTGCATTGCTTCCAAAGAATTGGAGCATCCCACGTATAGTATCTTGCCTCCCTCTTCAGCTTATCAACCTGAAACTTAGACATAAAAGGAGGCACAAAATTAGCAACAATGTAATTAACAATATTAGAGTACCAAGGCTCCTAAATCGCCAAAGCAAAAAGTGCAGAATCAAGAAAGAATCAACAGTAAGATCAGAAGAGTCAACTCCCTCAATGCGTTCAGGTAACCGACTAAGGTGGTCAGCCACATGATTCTCTGCTCCAACTCTGTTTCTGATTTCAATATCGAACTTCTGCAGTAACAAAGCCAATCTCAGCACTCTTGGTTTAGACTGGGGTTTCTTGAACAAGTACTGCACCACTACATGATCTGTAAAAACAACCACTCGAGAGTTTATCAGATACTTTCTAAACTTATCCAAAGCAAAGATTATAGCAAAACGTTCCTTCTCAGTAGTGGTATAATTCACTTGAGCGAAGTCAAGTGTCTTGAAAGCATAGGCTATCACTCTAGATCGCTTTTCCTCCCTCTGATCAAGCATAGCACTAACTACAAAGTTAGAAGCATCACAAGACAGCTCAAAGGGTAAATCCCAGTTAGGTGCAATCAGAATAGAAGGTGAAACAAGCAAGGATTTCAAAGAGTTGAAAGCATGTCTACATTTATCATCAAAGTGAAAATCAATATCTTTTTTCAACAATGTAGAAAGGGGTAAAGCAATTGTACTAAAATCTTTTACAAAGCGCCGATAAAACCCCGCATGCCCCAAGAAAGACCTCAAATCTTTTAGATAAGTAAGATAAAGAAGTGAATAAATGATTTCAATCTTGGCTCTATCAACCTTAATCCCCTTTTGGGAGATGCAATGACCTAACACTATGCCACAATCTAACATAAAATGACATTTCTCATAATTCAAAACCAATCTTTTTTTAATACATCTACCAAGAACACGTTCAAGACTAAACAAGCAATCATCAAAGCTATCACCATAAATGGTGATTCATCCATAAAAACCTCCTTATTTCGCTCCAATAAATCATAGAAGATTGCCATCATACACCTTTGAAAGGTGCCCAGAGCGTTACACAACCCAAATGGCATCCTTTGATAAGCATAAGTACCAAAAAGGCAAATAAAAGTAGTCTTATCTTGGTTTGTAGGTGCAATTGGCACCTAGAAGTAACCTGAAAAGCCACCCAAGAAACAATAGTGAGATTTCCCATATATTCTTTCCAACATTTGATCAATGAAAGGTAAGAGAAAATGATCCTTCCTAGTTACTTCGTTCAGCTTCCTATAGTCTATTCACATTCTCCAAGCATTTTAAACTCTTGATGGAATTAGTTCATCACTCTCATTTCTCACTACTGTGATACTGCTCTTTTTCAGTAGTACCTATACCGGGCTCACCCACTCACTGATATGGCATATATGATCCCTGCACTTAATAACTTAGATACGTCCTTCTTAACCACAACATAAATAAGAGGATTCGACCTCCTTGATGGCTATTTAACTAGCTTGGACCCGTCAGCCAAAAGGATCTTGTGTGTGCAAACCAAGGGATCAATTCCTGGTATGTCCTATACCTTTTTAACACAGAAACTAACCTCTCTTCTTCAGAACTACTCAAAAAACTGGAAATAATAACAGGCAATTTGCAATCATCAACAAGAAAGACATATTTCAAGTTAGGGGGTAGGGGTTTCAATTCTAAATCAGGGGGTTGTACAATAGAAGGAACCAGCTTTAGTATATTAAATGCATTCAGTGTGAGTGGTGTGCCCATGTGGCTTGGGGAAGAAGATATAAGCTCAGTGCTACATATATGTCCTCCACTTCCCGATTTAGTGCCACTATTAGATGACCTGGAAACAACAGAATTAGGGTCAGTCTGATCAATAAAAAAAGAAAGTAAATCAGAAGTGAGAGTGGTATTAGAAGGGGTTAGAGCAGCAGCAGGATCACCACTATCCTCTTCTAATATTCCAGCACCACTTGAAAGAGAAACTAAGTTCATAGCTTGGGGTTACTTTAAAATTTAACCAAGGATTGCATATAGTGCAACCTTGGGTCGTTCTCTCCGAGGAACCAAAAAAAAGAAATTAATTTCCTAAGTAACTAAATGCAATGCAACCTAAACTATAGAATGGGGGTATGATTTAATCAATTACCACTAAAAATCGCAATGAATTAGAATAAACATAAAGGACTTGTTTTGGTATTTTAAATTTAAAATGAGTGATATGAAATGGTAGTGAGTGAATGTAATAAGAAGGAAAACATGACTAATTAACAATGATAAACGCAACCCTCCAGTTCAATAGCACAGGCAATCATCACTTAAATAGATATTGGAGTTAAAACAAATGAACCAAGAGTTATAATCAAGCTTTAATCAACAACTGAGCCACCTAGAATTGTTGCAAAAATATTTTCCGAAATCCCAATCTACTAATTACCATCAGAATAGTAAAATAGAACCAAGGATACTAAAACTAATGCTCAATTTTTACTCAATAATTAAGAAAACAGAATTAATACCAGCAACTGATATAACAATCCAATCATTCAAGCCACCTTGAATAATCACCAAATATTCACTAAAATCTCAATACAAAGTCTTGACCCAAAACAAAGTAATAAAATTGAACCAAAATCAGCACAATATCAGTTGCTAAACAATAATAAAATCTTCCAATTCAAAGATATAATCCATACATAACTCCAAATAATTAAATAGTTATCCTAAGACTTAAGAATCACTAAATAATTAAATGGGTAGAAGATAAATGCAGCTTAAACTCCCCTATGAAAGCCCAAGCTCTTGCCATTGCCAGTGAATCAAAGGATTAGGATGAACTAGCCACGAAAAATCAAGGAAGACGCTGTCAACAGTGAGCTCCTGCGGTCAACCATGAAAGGTGGGAACGATGGTTTGGATATGTGGGAGATGAGGAGAGAAACCGAAATCTAGATCCCTTTTCTCTATAGAACACCCCCATCGATCCCTCTTCTCTTTACGTTGTCCTTTTTCTCTTTATTTTTCCATACCATGCATGCATCTCTCTTTTTTTTCCTCCAAGTTGTCATTTTTGGTCTCTTTTTCAATGTCCCACTGCTACTGTCTCAATGTTGTCGTTTCTTTCATGTGAGGCTTTCACTTATGCTTCTCTTCTCCGGCTGTTTTAATGCCTTGGATCACTACTTCTTAATCTTTTTTAACTCTAATTTCTCCAAATACCTTACAATAAAATTACAAATAAAGTAGCATCAATTGTCCAAAATCAGTTTATCACTGTTAACCACAAATTAAATGTAAGGCATAATAATTCAAATAATAATCAAATAATTCCATAAAGATCAATTATAGTGACAAAAATCCATCCAATTGATATGAAAATATATATAAATAAATGAGCTTGTCATTGAGCCTCATTCAATGATTGCTTTTAAGAAAGCTTTGAGGGATTTTTTAATCTTTCTCAACTTTAGCATTAATGGAAAAGATTCGTAGCCCTCAACAGTATGATTCCAACATGATTCCAGTAACTCCATAAACCCATCCATTTGTGAGAGTTCATTAAAGAATTTGAAAGGAGCCTTCAGATGATGTAAAGTTTGGATATTGTGAATGTTGATACAAGAATGATCAGAGAAAGATTTTCCCCAAATTCAGCATAGGAGTGGGGGTAATGAGCTAACTAGCTTTGGTTTACCACAACTCTATCCAACTTTTTCCAAATCAATAATTGTTCTTATTATTTATTGGATCAAGTAAAAAGTCTTCCTTTATACCTTAGATTAATGACTTTAACTTTGGAAAACAAATTTGCTAACTCCCAACCGATGGTAGTGTGAAACCCCTTCCACCTTCTACTTCATTGTTAGTAAAGATACAATTAAAATCTCCAGATAAAAGCCAAGGATTGGTCATTGTGGCTGCTAAGGTCTACAAAGGCTGCCATAACACTGCTCTTTGAAAAAGGAAATTAAAAGTGTATATTAATGAGAGATAAAACCCCTGGCTTCCCCAATCGTTTTGCAACTCAAAAGGATAAATTGCTTATTTTTTGCCACTACTTAAGCTGTGAATTTATTGGAATTGTAGAAACATATAATCCTTCCGTTGAAGTGTGAGGAATGATTGGATATTACTTGCCATTCCACTCCCAACAGCTTCGAAGCTGCATCCATGTGGGTAGATTTTATTTTAGTTTCTAAAAGCCCAACTATTAGAGGTTTTTTGTCTAAAACCATCTCTTTAACCATTGCTTTTTTTGTGAGGGTCATTTAACCATCTAACATTCCAGACTAGAATCATTTGGGGAAAATTCCCCTATGGGTTCATTTTGTGCCATTTTCCTCATAAATTGCCTTTTAAAGTTGTTGGATATTACATTAACACTTTATTTAGGCTTAACCATATTTACAGCTCTCATGTGCAGCTGGTGTTTAACAATTAATCACCTTATTTGGCTTGACAATCTGATCGCGGCTCGTCACTCGATCCTAAGATCAATCCTTGGAAACCGGTCAAAAATAATTTATACCAAGGATTGCAGTATAGGATGCAACCTCGGGTCGTCTCTCTTAATCGGAACCTAGTGA
>JAOTBA010047703.1:0-13517 GCA_025629845.1 Erythroxylum squamatum
CACAAAGATTTCAGCTCAAAAAGTCAACTCTACTACTATTCATCCCAAAAAGTCAAACTTTCTTAATTCTCCAAATTTTCACACTTTCACTAGTTATTTCTTACTTTTCAACTCCATTAAAGCAATTTATTCACCACAAATTTCTCATTTAATGTCAATTTACACTTCAAAATTTCAAGAAAAGTTCGGGGTCCAATATTTCTTCCCCTCTTAAAAGAATTTCGTCATCGAAATTCTAACTTAAGAAAATCATCAAGTAACACATTCTCTCAAATAATTTCTTCTAGAAGATCATAGTCAATCCCCTTCTCATCTAATTCCTCATCATACATATATCTCACCTTTACTTCTTGTATCAAAATACCACCAATATCACATCAAATCACTATATCCACAAATCAATATTTCTTAACATATTTACCTATTCACACAAGTCAATGGTCCCATTTCTTAATAAACCTTAATGTGGACCCACACAATTTAATTCAATCCTTTTTTTTAACTTCTATACATATATCTCTATCATTAATCCCATCTTTCAAGTATTCCTTATTTCATCTCACACATGCATATTCAAAATCAATTCATCCCAATTCATCAAAATTCTAATCTCCATTTCATTAACACATTCCTAAAATCAATCATAATTCTTGTCACCTAAATCAAACAATCAATTAGGTTCTTCAAATAATTCATGAAAATTTATTCACATCAATATCACATTCTCACAAATTCAATCTTATCCTTTCAAACTCTTATCAATTCCTCATGCATATCACTTATACACATGCGCCCATGTAAGATCCTAATATTGGGCTCTGATACCATTTATGTTGGGTTCCGAGATCGGGTCCCAACACTGTTGAAAAATATATTGAGTTAACTAAAGACGAATTTGAAATTGTCCATCGTATATATTAAACAATTGCGAGGAAGTTGACATATATATACAGAGTATTTACATTACTTTTGAATCAAAAATTCATATTTCAATGTTGTGATTCAATCTATATTTCCTTATCTCTATTTACTTTTTTAAAAAGAAAGCACAAAAAGTTGGTTCGAAGTAAAGGGATTGTTAATGTTGAAGAAAGATATAAGATTAAGTTCCTATCATGTTTTAGGATTCAAGTAAGTTATACATTGATGGAATATTATGAACTTATGAAAATTTGTATATCAAATCAACTTCTAATTTCATTTTCTCATACAGATGATACATTTACGTAACCGTTAGATGCAAGAAGCTATAATAGCATTATATTCTTTAGCATGTGGGCCTCATATGTGTGGGTAAAATATACATGTTGCATTGTTAATAGGGTTATATTTCACATACAACATTGAGACAGCCGACTTAGAAGTCAACATTATGGGGTTGTGGTTAAGGGATGTCATGATGACGAATTTATTTTCTATGATGTCATCTCTAAAATAATAGAGTTGTATTACATCAAATATAAAAAGGCTATTTTGTTTAAGTGTTAATGGTTTAATCTTGTTAACATGAAGGTGAATCGGAGTATTACTAGCATCAATGTTAATAAGACATGGTATAATAATGACCCTTTTGTCCTTGCAAGTCAAATGAAGCAAGTTTTCTATCTCAACATTACTGTATTGGGCAATAATTGGAAGGTTGTTCAAAAGTTTCAACACTAAAATCTCTTTGATTCTTGTGAAAGGGATAATGATCAAATAAGTGAGGATGATGATGAAGTATATCAAAAGATTGCACTAGAGTTGAATAATAAATCCATTCAAATAGAAGATGCAGATATATCATCATTCCATAGGAAAGATGTTGCTCCCAATATAGTTAAGTGGATGAAGTACAAGCCAATCTTAACATAGAAAGAGATGAAGACTATATTGAGGATGAATTATATGACAATGATGATACTTTGGCTGAATATAATAGTGATGAAGAATTGAATCATTATGAAATTAATGAAGATGATTTTCAAAATGTTGATCATGATGATTAAAGGTTAAAAAAATTGTTGTTTATATGGGATTATTGTTTATATTGTTTGAAAATTGACAAGCCACCATTTTAATTAACTTATGATTAGCCATTATTCAAATCAGATAATATACTTATGATTAGCCTCATTTTATAAAAACAATGTATTTCATTATTCTTAATTCATTTATCTTTCAAACCCTGTGAAGTATGTATAAATTTGTTCATAAGTTAAGATCATTGAAGCACTTCTTATTACTATGTTAGTTTAAGCACTTCTTATTACTCTATTGGTTTAAGCAGAAATGCCTCCCTTGTATGAAATGTACATCACTAAATAACTAAATGCTAACTTTTTAATTAACTTTCATTCTATAAGCGTGTAATAAAATTTGTAAAGAGTTGGTAACAATAGTACCAATACATGTAACAAATTCCTTATTGAAAGAAACTACAACCATATTAATGTTAATTTCTGAAATACGATTCAAATTTTCTTTATATTAGTTAGATGTGTTATTTATAGACAAAGAAAAGTCAAGACTTGTAAAGTTTTTAAGTTACACATTGTTTCTTTTAACAAATAATGAACTTTGTAATGAATGGAACACGTAAAAAATGTTTGTAATGTAATTCAAAATGTGGGGCTAAAAATCTAATCATCTTTTTTTAATTGAATAATATATTTCTATAGTAGGAACTAATACAAAAAAGTAACAAGTTTGCAGCCTAGAAGCCTTTAGGAGTCATTACAAAAGATTAGTAGAAGAAGAAGCAAGTAATAAGAACAAAGAGAAGCCAAAAGAAAAAAAAATTGCTTAAAGTTGCCATTGGTTCCAATCATCTTTAATTATGATTTGTTCATGTTTTGTCAAATGCTCCGAAATGATTTAAGGAAAAAATTGACAAATTCTTTATGTTTCTATTGTAATTAGATTTATTTTATATTGGAAAATCATTGGGAAATAACTTAATAATATTTTATATTGGAAAATCATTGAGAAATCATTATAGATATTCAATATAATGGCACCTGGATGAAACAAAGGAAAGAAGGTGGCAACTAGCGAAAATGTTCCTCTCCCACAACAACCAGATCAATCTGACCCTATCCAATAACAACAACCAACTTTATCCACCAATGAAGCCAACCAGCAACAACCTCTATCTACCTAAATTAATGCTGAGGGGTCTTCAGGTTTGTGAATCTTTACCACCCATAAATACACTTATCCTCAAATATATATTTACAAGTCTAATGTGTTTTTTCTTATCATTAGTTTTTTTGTCAGGTTCCAATACCGAAATTAGAAAAAAGTGGTAGAGGTATCACTAAAGGTTTTGAGTTGCAACACAAGAATGTTGCAATGAACAACAAGTAGTCTGTGCATATT
Source organism: Erythroxylum squamatum (assembly GCA_025629845.1). Lineage (NCBI taxonomy): Eukaryota > Viridiplantae > Streptophyta > Magnoliopsida > Malpighiales > Erythroxylaceae > Erythroxylum > Erythroxylum squamatum. Next base: position 3,361 of record JAOTBA010047703.1, read on the forward strand.
GGCACCTTGCAAGGTCATCCTGTTGACAAGATCCAATTAGCAAAATTGTCCAGTGAGTTAAGGGTCATTATCAGGACTGAATTGTCTTACTTTCAGCATGCCAAGCAATTGAAGGAAGATAACTTGCTACAGAATGCTCTGGACAAAGTTTTGGTTATTTTTCAATTTATTTAATTGTATACATTTTTTTTTACTTATTTAAAGACTAATTTCACTTTTACTTGTTATTTATAGATGAAACTCAATATCGTTGATATCAAGAACCCTGAAGTTTAAAGCTGTGTGAGTTCACTGTTGAAACAAAGGGCCAAGGCTCATCGTTATCGATTATATAAATACTACAAATCTTTTCCTTCAAATGAGGAGACAAGGAGACATGTTCCCAAATGGGTGACTCCAAAAAATTGGAGCCAAATGTGTGATTATTGGTCCTCTGCCAACGTTAAGGTTTGTTTTTTTCTTCATATTTTCTTTAATTAATTTTGCAACACAAGTTAATGTCTTTTTCCTTTCTTCATTTAGAAAAAATGTGAGAAAGCCAAGTTTAATAGAGGAAAAATGAAACTCCTCACAACCAAGGCTCCAAATCATTTGTTGTCTTACGAATTGAATTTATAAGTTCTTTGTTTAGAAGTTGTAATTATATCAGTAAATACAATAGTATTTATTATGTTTCAATTCTTTTTTTTTTTCATAAAATAGAGTCTGAAAGAACTACTTGAAGAAGAGTGTGATAGGATCGCACTCTACAAACTGACACACTACAAGGAAGGTGAAGGGTGAACGACTGAAGAAGCACAGAATAATTATGTAAGTATAATTTAATTTTTAAGTTTATTTATTTGTATAGTAGTAACTAATAATATTTGAATTAAAATAATGGTTTTGCTTTAAAAATTTTAGAATAAGATGCAGGAGTTGTTGCAAAGGTCATTGTCTGACAGAATGAGCCAAATGTAGATGAGATTTACAAAAAACATCCATAGTACAAGATTAGGGTACATCCAAGGTCTTGGTTATGGCTCTAAGCCAATTAATTCATCATCATCACGACCAGCATGTGTAAAGACGCTTCAAGAGGAGAACCGGTTGCTTAAGGCTCAGTTACATATAATGAAGAAAAGTTAGAACGTAATGAGCAAAATTTAGACCGTACTGAATGAAAATTGACCAAGCTTGAAAAGATAGTCAAATAAATACTTGGCCCAAATTATGTAAGTAGTAGTGACGATAAGCAGTAGTCTTAGTTTGTACATAATTTCTTTTGTTAACATTTAATTACATTTTATTTTTTTATATAAAAATGCTTCTAATTTTTACTTATTTTCATTTAATTAATTATAAATCAAAACAATCTAAATATTACAAACACTAAGATGGATTAAAAATCTTACCATTAATTATAATCAAATGAATTTTTTTAATAGGATTGTTTAGTAAAAAATCAACTTTCGTCACGAAAACTTTTAGTTACATTCCTTAAAACGTCGACAATAATTTTTAAAAATATTTAATATTAGAAATTAAATAAAATTTTTAAAAATTAAACAAAAAAACATAGCTAAAAAGATTTGGCTACGATTCTAAAATCATCACGAAAACTTTTTAGCTACATTCCAGAAACCGTCTCGAATGATTTTTATCTACATTCTGAAAACCCTTGCTAAATCTATTTTGATAGGAAATACTAAATGTCGCAAAACATTGCTATCTGCAAATACAATAACATAGCTAATAACTTTTAGCTACGAAAAGAAAACGTCCCAAAATATCTTTGGCGAGGATTTGTCTTATTTTTGCCTATCTCTTTTCGTCACGTATTTGAGACCGAAGTGAAATATGATTTGCGACGATTTTGTAAAAATGTCGCCGATAATATTTTGCTACAGCGATTTTGTGACAATTTGTTCAACAAATATTTTTTGTTGCTAAAAAGTTATGACAATGATTTTGGAGCTTTTAGCGACGAAAATATTTGTCGTTAAAAGCCTCTTCTGTTGTAGTGCGTGATGCAAACAAAACGAATTAGGCTGAAGTACCAAAGCAGGACGTAGAAGTGTAGAACAAAACAAGCAGCACAGAGCAAACTCACATGAAAAAGTCTCATATTTGGCTGTGTAAATATGAGTTGAGGCTCATAAAAAAGACATTTGAATTAACTAATCGAATTTGCAAGGGTTTGAAAATAGATTGATTGTATCCGACAACTCTTTAATATAAAATAAGAATACATCATATAATTAAGGAGACAACTCCTTAAAATATAAGAAAAATCATGTGGGTAAGATATTATCTCTTAATCGTTTTGTATAAGAAAAAGGTTTATTGGTCTGATTTATATATCTTATATCCAACGAATCTAAGTTTGTAAGAGCATAAATATTTAGATATATTAGACCTAAAAAAGTTAACTGATATCACGTACAACTTGTCGAGGAGGCTGAAAAACCCATGCCGCTTGCATGATGATATAAACCAACAAAAACTGGTTAAAACAATAAATAAACGTGTTATTCCCTTTTGTTTAGTGTTATTCAACGAATATGAGCTGTTTAAATCCCTGCATCCCTGGATTTCAACTTCATCTGTACCTAATGCCTCTTGCTATATGTAATTATTAATTGTGTGCAGATGAAACGTGAACGACATGATTTGGCTGCAGTTCTTGCGTCGAACCCAAATGAGAATCTTCCCAGGTAATTTCCTTTAACATCTCCCAATGTCTATATATAGATATATATATAACTTGATCATTGGGACTTTCATGCCACGAGTGTTATTCTTTCCGATTTTTCAATTGACAATAAGAGATATTATTAAATATGACTCTTATATCTCTATATAAGTGAAATAGTCTAAGGCAAGGTTAATTAGTTTTCAGATTGTAATAAACATTTCCTCTGTTTTATGATCATAGTTTTGTAGTAGCTATGGAGCAAATTTTAATTTCAAAAAAATAATTATGGACCAAATTTAATTCAAAGATTATTTTACTAATTGTCCACAACTTTCATTCTATAAATTAAAATTCATTTTTTAAAATTATAATTGAAAAGTTTCCAATCAATACAAATTATTATTATGTTGCGATTCCTAACTATTTTAATTTTGTATGTGTTAGAGAACATTTCTTTTAGTTCTAGATCTTATTGCTGCTTCTAATTTGATTCTTCAAATTTTCATTTTATCAGTACCTTTAAATTTTACTTTTTAATAAACTTGTAATCAATAATTATAAATATATACTTACTTATAAAGTAAATTAAAAATTTTAGCATATGTTCTATTTGTTTTATTCAATTTTTTTAGTAATTTATACTTCTTATTTGAACATTAATGTTTCTATTAATATTTTCATTTTTCATATCTACATTATATTTTCATACAGCCTAATGAAGTTTTTTTTTTGTCTTTAAGTCCTTTTCTTTGTTGAACTCATATTCAGTAGTTGTATATATTCATATTATTTTTTGAAGTTGTTAAGAAAATTTTGTTCGCTACTAAACTAAAATTTATAAGCACATATCTTTATGTTTTATTTAATATGTTCACAAATTCATTTTAAACCTGTTCGGCTATTTCAACCTTGAAAATCTTGAATCAATCAACTATTCTATTCAGTTCTAAATTTTTCAATTCGATTTACTTTGATAACTTTTACTATTAAAAATTGATAAGTTTATTAATTAATCAGTTAGTTTAATAAATTAATTAATTTTTATAAATCAAAATTAATTCATTAAATTTCATGTAACAATCTCCTTTTCTAATTAAACTTCAAAATTTTCAATGGGTAAGGATAATCTCTTTCAATTATATTTCAAAATTTTTAATTTTATTCAATCTTTAACTAGTTTTATGAATATCTAATATCGTTTGAATCTTTTAAATCCTAAATCTCTTATCTCACATGTTTAACTTTTAGTCTAATTTTTAAAACATTGTTTTTATGTTTTTATATATATATATATATGTTGCCATCAATGTTACTCAAAACATTGTTACCATAACGGTTATGAATAACAATCAATATCAGGTGGTATTGGTTTTTATTAATCAGTACTAAAAACACACAAAAACTTTTTTGGGACCAAATTAAAAAATGAAATCCTATAGAATAAAACGAATTTTTCATTCACTCTTCCTTTATGGCATGCTTGGTTGAGTGGAATAGTTATTCTATTACTGATATATTCCTAATGAATATTTATTCCTTTGCTTGGTTAAAAAATAACATACAGAATAACTACTCCTAAGTTTAGTTATTCCTACACTTTTAGGAATAGCTAAAGATACCTTCCACTATCTTTGCCTATTCCGTGAAATGCAGAATAGGTAAAGACAATCATTCTCCCTATTATTATTATTATTATTATTATTATTATTATTATTATTATTATTATTATTATTAGTACTACTACTACTACTACTAATACTACTACTACTACTACTACTAAATTATTTTTAAATGGAAAAAGACATAACTTTGATTCTATGTAAGCTTGATCTAGTATTCCCCCCATTGCTTTTTGATGTTATGGTACATTTGGCAATTTACTTACCATACAAAGCAAAAATTTTTGGACCGGCTCAATTTTGATGGATGTTCCCCATTGAAAGGTAATTTATATTAACTTCTACTTTTTTAAGTTATTACTTAGTAAAAATTGTTAATGTTTTATATTTTGTTTAGGTTTTTAAACTTTTTTAAGCGTTATGTACGTAATAGGGCTCGACCTGAAAGGCCAATTACATAGGCTTATATAGCGAATGAATGCTTGACATTTTGTTCGATATACTTAAATGATGTTGAGACAAGAATTAATAGATCATAACATAACTTTAAATTTGATCAAGATGATGGCTTGTTAGTTTTCTCCCAAAAAGTTAGGTCACTTGGTGTTGAAAAATATATCGAGTTAACTAAAGACGAATTTGAAATTGTCGATCGTATATTTTGAACAATTGCAAGGAAGTCGACATATATATACAGTATATGTATTACTTTTGAATCAAATTCTCATATTTCAATGTTGTTATTCAATCTAAATTTCCTTATCTCTATTTACTTTTTTAAATAGAAAGCATAAAAAGTTGATTCGAAGTAAAGGGATTGTTAATGTTGAAGAAAGACATAAGATTAAGTTCCTATCATGTTTTACGACTCGAGTAAGTTATGATAGAATATTATGAACTTATGACAATTTGTATGTCAAATTAACTTCTAATTTCATTTTTTTGTACAGATGATACATTTAACCGTAAGATGTAAGAGGCGATAATAACATTATATTCTTTGGCATGTGGGCGTCATATGTGTGGGTAAAATATACATGTTGCATTGTTAATAGGGTTAGATTTCACACACAAGATTGAGACAGTCGACTTAGAAGTCAACATTATGGGGTTGTTGTTGAGGGATGCCATGATGACGAATTTCTTTTCTATGGTGTCAGCTATAAAATAATAGAGTTGTATATCAAAGATAAAAAGGTTGTTCTGTTTAAGTGAAAATGGTTTAATCTTGCTGACATGAAGGTGAATGGGAGTGTTACTAGCATCAGTGTTAGTAAGACATGGTATAATAATGATCCTTTTGTCCTTACAAGTCAAATGAAGCAAGTTTTCTATCTCAACATTACTATATTGGGCAACAATTGGAAGGTTGTTCAATGTTTCAACACCGAAATCTCTTTGATTATTGTGAAAGGGATAATGATCAAATAGGTGAGGATGACGAGGTAATATATCTAAAGATTGCATTAGAGTTTAAAAAAGCCATTCAAATAGAATATGCAGATATATCATCATTCCACAGAAGAGATGTTGATCATAGTACATGTGGATGAAGTACAAGCCAATCTTAACGTAAAAAGAGATGAAGGCTATATTGAGGATAAATTATATGACAATGATGATACTTTGGCCGAATATAATAGTGATCAAGAATTGAATCATAATGTAATTAGTGAAGATGATTTTCAAGATGTTGATCATGTTGATTAAAGGTTAAAAAATTGTTGTTTATATGGGATTATTGTTTATATTGTTTGAAAACTGACAAGCCACCATTTTAATTAACTTATGATTAGCCATCATTCAAATCAGATAATATACTTCTGATTAGCAATTCTACAGCCTAATAATTGTTCGACATCAGCTAAGGACAACCATTTATATGTAAAGGGAGGTTTTAAAGTATTGATATCCATTTATAAAATTAAGTGATTACAAATATATAAGAGGGGAGTTTTTGATTCATGCTTCATTTTGTATTTCATTATGCTTCATTTAGTAAAAGCAATGTATTTCACTATGCTTCATTTAGTAAAAACAATGTATTTCATTATACTTCATCTTGTAAAAGTAATGTATTTCATTATGCTTCATTTTATAAAAACAAGGTATTTCATTATTCTTAATTAATTTATCTTTCAAACCCTGTGAAGTACTTGTAAATTTGTTCATAAGTTAAGATCCTTGAAGCACTTCTTAATACTATGTTAGTTTAAGCACTTCTTATTAGTATATTGGTTTAAGCAAAAATGCCTCCCTTGTATGAAATGTACATCACTAAATAACTAAATGCTAACTTTTTAATTAACTTTCATTCTATAAGCGTGTAATAAAATTTGTAAAGAGTTGGTAACAATAGTACCAATACATGTAACAAATTCCTTATTGAAAGAAACTACAACCATATTAATGTTAATTTCTGAAATACGATTCAAATTTTCTTTATATTAGTTAGATGTGTTATTTATAGACAAAGAAAAGTCAAGACTTGTAAAGTTTTTAAGTTATACATTGTTTCTTTTAACAAATAATGAACTTTGTAATGAATGGAACACCTAAAAAATGTTTGTAATGTAATTCAAAATGTGGGGCCAAAAATCCAATCATCTTTTTTTTTGAAAGTTGAATAATATATTTATATAGTAGGAACTAATACAAAATAGTAACAAGTTTGCGGCCTAGAAGCCTTTAGGAGTCATCACAAAAGATTAGTAGATGAAGAAGCAAGTGATAAGAACAAAGAGCAACCAAAAGAAAAAAAAAAAGCTTAAAGTTGCCACTGGTTCCAATCATCTTTAATTATGATTTGTTCATCTTTTGTCAAATGCTCCGAAATGATTTAAGGAAAAATTGACAAATTCTTTATGTTGCTATCGTAATTAGTTTTATTTTATATTGGAAAATAATTGAGAAATAATTTAATAATATTTTATATTGAAAAATCATTGAGAAAATATTATAGATATTCAATATAATGGCACCTGGACGAAACAAAGGAAAGAAGGTGGCAACTAGCGAAGATGTTCCTCTCCCACAACAACCAGATCAATCCGACCCTAACCAACAACAACAACCAATTTTATCCACTAATGAAGCCAACCAACAACAACCTCTATCTACCTAAACGAATGCCAAGGGATCTTCAGGTTTGTGAATCTTTACCACCCATAAATACACTTATCCTCAAATATATATTTACATGTTTAATGTGTTTTTTCTTATCATTTTTTTTTCAGGTTCCAATACCGACATTAAAAAAAGCAGTATAGGTATCACTAAAGGTTTTGAGTTACAAGAACACAAGAATGTTGCAATGAACAGCAAGTTGTCTGTGCATATTGGCACCTTGCAAGGTCATGCTATTGGCAAGATCCAATCAGCAAAATTGTCTAGTGAGTTAGGGGTCATTATTAGGACTGAATTGTCATACTTTCAGCATGCCAAGCAATTCAAAGAAGACAATTGCTATAGAATGCTCTGGATAGTTTTGGTTATTTTTCAATTTATTTAATTGTATGCATTTTTTTACTTATTTAAAGATTAATTTTACTTTTACTTGTTGTTCATAGATGAAACTCAATATCGTTGATATCAAGAATCTTGAAGTTTAAAGCTGTGTGAGTTCACTGTTGAAACAAAGGGCTAAGGCTCATCGTTATCGACAATATAAATACTACAAATCTTTTCCTTCAAATGAGGAGACAAGGAGACATGTTCCCAAATGGGTGACTCCAAAAAATTGGAGCTAAATGTGTGATTATTAGTCCTCTGCCAACGTTAAGGTTTGTCTTTTTTCCCTTCACATTTGCTTCAATTAATTTTGCTACAGAAGTTAATGACTATTTCCTTTCTTCATTTAGAAAAAATGTGAGAAAGTCAAGTTTAATAGAGGAAAAATGAAACTCCTCACAACCAAGGTTCTAAATCATTTGTTGTCTTACGAAATGAATTTGTAAGTTCTTTGGTTAGGAGGTATAATTATATCAGTAAATACAATATTATTTATTATGTTTCAATTCTTTTTTTTTTTTCATAAAACAAAGTCAGAAGGAACTACATTAAGAAGAGTGTGATAGGATCACACCCTACAAACTGACACACTACAAGGAAAGTGAAGGGTGGATGTCTGAAGAAGCACAGAATAATTATGTTAGTAGTAACTAATAATATTTGAATTAAATATTAGTTTTGCTTTAAAAATTTTAGAATAAGATGCAGGAGTTGTTGCAAAGGTCATTGTTTGACGGAATGAGCCAAATGTAGATGAGATTTACAAAAACATCCTTAGTACAAGATCAGGGTAAATCAAGGTCTTGGTTATGGCTCTAAGCCAATTGATTCATCATCATCACGACCAACATATATAACAACACTTCAAGAGGAGAAACGGTCGCTTAAGGCTCAGTTACAATGTAATGAAGAAAAGTTAGAACGTAATGAGCAAAATTTAGACCGTACTGAATGAAAATTGGCCAAGCTTGAAAAGATAGTCAAATAAATACTTGACCCAAATTATGAAAGTAGTAGTGACGACAAGCACTAGTCTTAGTGTGTACATAATTTCTTTTGTTAACACTTAATTACATTTTATTTTTATATTAAAATGCTTCTAATTTTTACTTATTTTTATTTTTATTTTCATTTAATTAATTACAAATCAAAACAATCTAAATATTACAAACACTAAGATGGATTAAAAATCTTACCATTAATTGTAATCAAATGAATTTTTTTTAATAGGATTGTTTAGTAAAAAATAAAAATTCATCATGAAAACTTTTAGTTACATTCCTTAAAACGTCGACAATAAATTTTAAAAAATATTTAATATTAGAAATTAAATAAAATTTTTAAAAATTAAACCAAAAAACATAGCTAAAAAGATTTGGCTACGATTGTAAAATCATCACCCAAACTTTTTAGCTACATTCTAGAAACCGTCTCGAATGATTTTTATCTACGTTATGAAAACCCTTGCTAAATCTATTTTGCTAGGAAATACTAAATGTCGCAAAACATTGCTACCTGCAAATACAATAACGTAGCTAATAACTTTTAGCCACGAAAAGAAAACATCCCAACATATCTTTGACAAGGATTTGTCTTATTTTTGCCTATCTCTTTTTGTCACGTATTTGGGACCAGAGTGAAATATGATTTGTGACGATTTTGTAAAAATGTTGCCAATAATATTTTGCTACAGCGATTTTGTGACGATTCGTCGCACAAATTTTTTTGTTGCTTAAAAATTATGACAACGATTTTGGAGCTTTTAGCGATGAAAATATTTGTCGTTAAAAGCCTCTTCTGTTGTAGTGTGTGATGCAAACAAAACAAATTAGGCTGAAGTACCAAAGCAGGACGTAGAAGTGTTTAACAAAACAAGCAGCACAGAGCAAACTCACATGAAAAAGTCTCATATTTGGCTGTGTAAGAAGACATTTGAATCAATTAATCAAATTTGCAAGGGTTTGAAAATAGATTGATTATATATCCGACAACTCTTTAATATAAAATAAGAATACATCATATAATTAAGGAGACAACTCCTTAAAATATAATAAAAATCATGTGGGTAAGATATTATCTCTTACTCGTTTTATATAAAAAGGTTTATTGGTCTGATTTATATATCTTATCCAACGAATCTAAGTTGGTAAGAGCATAAATATTTAGATATATTAGACCTAAAAAAGTTAACTGACATCACGTACAACTTGTCGAGGAGGCTGAAAACCCCACGCCGCTTGCATGATGATATAAACCAACAAAAACTGATTAAAGCAATAAATAAACGTGTTATTCCCTTTTGTTTAGTGTTATTCAACGAATATGAGCTGTTTAAATCCCTGCATCCCTGG